>QANZ01029145.1:10755-23641 GCA_003254925.1 Chamaecrista fasciculata | reverse complement strand
GTCGACTTAGCCTAGTTCTTCTTAGAAGGAAAATTCGATTTCCCTTTGGTGAGAAGAGAGAGAAAATCGCATCCTTGCTTTCCTAGAGAGAGAAAGTGGCGCATAATATTAAGAGTTAATATTGTGTGACAAGGTTGTGTGGGATCAAGAAGAGTTCTTGATCAAGGCGCCAAATAGTTCTTGATAATTCAAGAAGAGTTCTTGAATTCAAAAGAACACCCGTAGATAAAGGTTCCGGATTCACTTGAGAAGTGAAGGAGGCTAGCACCTAGGCATCTCCAAACTGTTCGTGTGGATTACCGGCGGAGGAAGGACGCATTACGTGGACTTCTTGGAAACGCCCCGTTCAACTAAAAGATTGAAACTCGTGAGGTATACCACTTAACCAAAAGTTTTAAATTCAGCTAGCGGATTCGTTCGGGAATTCTTGGACCTGGGCGTTTAGTTTTTTTTTTAATTTACAGTTTTTCCTGCTTCCGCTGCCTTAGGCGCCCTTGGATTCCCAACATGAACAAGGCGAGTCCAAGGAGCCCACTCTCAGCATTCTCCCTCTGCCGGTAATCCACACGAACAGTTTACCGAACACCAAGGTGCTAGCCTTCTGTTCCTTTCTCCAAAGGAACCGGGAACTGAATCTACAGAGTTTTGATTCAAGAACTCCTTCTTGAACCAAATTGATGGTGGCGCAAAAGTGGAGAAGACAACAACAAAACTCCTTTTGTTTTTCTTCTCTCAAAACCCTAAAGGAAGAACAATTGGAATTTTCACTAACTCTTTTGGAAAATCAAATTTTCTCTCTCTAGCTATGGAGGTGGTGATTTTTCTTCTCTCTATACAAGGAGGAAGACAAAATCACAAATGATCTCTCCCTCCCTATTGTCACACGATATCTTCGTTCTGGATAAGGCACAGGAAAGTCATCCTTAATCCAACCATAACTTTCTCGATCTCCTGAGTAAGTCCCATTTACCAGCGTGGCCACGCATTTCCTTGGACAGACTCATCGAGGGCGCCAGTTAGATATCTCTCATTTAATGAGGGACAAAATCCCATTTTGGCCAATCCACATTCCTCAGCACGGCAATCAACCAAACTCGTACCTAGCCCTTATGGCTACCCTTCTACGGGCAACGTTAGACTAGGCCAAAGTCTGACAACTGCAACGCCAGAATAATGATGACCTCAGGTCTAAGGCGTCGTGACAGGCGTACAGGAGAGGCAAGCTGATGACTAAACCCATGCAGGACTCTCCGGGTCAGTCCAGCAACTCGTAACCCCTTACGTAATTGCACCATGACTCTCGTTCCATCATCTAGTGCATGCATCTCTATGCACCGAGGTCATGCTGGTCTTAGTTCATTTTCGCTCCCACGAAAACAATCGACCAGGGATAAGTTTAGATTAATCATCACATAATTAATCAAGGACTGTTATCATAGTAAACATGCTAATAATATGATAACCATTAATTTATCTCCATAAATTAATTAATATGTTCACAACATATTTATAAAATGATTGGCCCTAGGGCACAATCTCCAACATTGACAACATGTCCTCTAATGAAGGCTTTTGAGGAGGAGGAGTCTCTACTGGAACATGCTGCATTTGAGGTCTCTGTGGAGCATTAAATCTTGGAAAATGATTCGGCCTTTGCATCGGGGCTGAAGAAGAACCCGATGAATTGTTACCCTAAGAAAAGTTAGGATGTCTTTGCCATCCTGGATTATATGTGTTTGAGAAGGGGTTGTTTTGATTCCTTCCAGCATTACCCAAATAATTCACAGACTCAGCGTTACTCGGGCAATTATCAGTGTAATGGTCACCACCCCCACATACACCACAATACTCATAAGGCTGAACTGCTTGCACAGGTTGTGGTGCTTGTTGTTGCATCATACAATTGTCAAACTTCTTTGAAAGTGAAGCTACTTGTGCTGCCAGAGTAGAAATCTCAGAAATCTCATGAATCCCAGCCTTTTTATCTTGAGTCACTCTATCTTGTTGCAACTCAACAACACCAGTAGCCATCCATTCTAGCAACTCATAAGCCTCATCAGCATCTTTAATAGCAAACTTGCTACCTGCTGCAGCATTAATAGATATCTTTGTTGATCGAGTCAAACCATTGAAGAATGTATGAACTTCTAACTATTTTGGCAACCTATGATGTGGACACCGTCTCAACAAATCACTAAATCTCTCCCAAGCTGCATCTAATGGCTCAACATCATGCTGCTTAAAAGAAGTGATTTCATTTCTCATCTGTGCTATCTTCGCTGGAGGGAAGTACTTAGATAAGAACTTTTGAGTCAAATGTTCCCAAGTGGAGATAGAACCGGCTGGCAAAGAGTTTAACCAATTCTTGGCCCTACCATTCAAAGAAAACAGAAAGAGCCTAAGCCTTATAGCATCCTCAGACACACCATTCTGCTTAAAAGTGTAACATATCTCCTCAAAATTCATGATGTGGTCATTCGGATCCTCATGTGCCAAACCCCAAAACTGAACATTGTTCTAAATCAACTGAATAGTGGCGAGCTTGATCTCAAAATTGTTCGTCGCAACTGTTGGCCTTTTGATGCTTTTGCGCAAAGCATCTAAAGATGGTGTAGTATACTCCTCAAGTGGACGACGATCTCGATTTGGATTTGGATTTTCCATATTTCTCACTAAATTCAACTCAATCCCAGTCGGATGATTAGCAACTCTAACCTCAGGAACTGGCGTTAACAATTCAGGATGCCTAGGTGAAGAACAACTCTCTGCTTGAAGTTTTTAAAGGTTGGGTAACAACTGCTTTACCCTTACCTCGTCTAGGCATAAACAAAAGCTTTCACCTGCAATAGAAATATAGTCCAGCCAATTTCCCAGAACAGTCCTAATATCCACAACTAGGAAAGCGGTAAAGACAACAAACAACAAAAAAAATTCTTAGTCTCAAACTACTAACTAATCACCTATGTTAAAACAAATTCACAAGATAAATTCTCGGGCCAACGGCGCCAAAAACTTGTAGGGTTATTTCTTTTTAAAGCAAGTTTTAAATTTATAAAACCCAAGTGCAAGCGTACACTACCGAAGTAATATAAAAGCTTGAGCACCGGGTATCGTCCCACCGAGAAATTACTTGCGAATTCACTCTAAACACAGGCTATAATGGTTCATTTAAGCTAAGCAACAAATACCGATAAAAGTTTCAACTAAATAAAACTAAAATGCAATAAACATGTTCCAAATTGAACACCGAAAAACTTCCTAGAAATCAAGTGTAAAAGACTTCCCTAGGATTGTCCCTACTTAGCAATTTCACTTAACTAATTAACTACTCTGATTATGGACTTACGATAATGGCAAAGCTAACCCTGAACTCTTAATTACCTATAATTACCTTTCAGTCAATTATAAGCCTTTTGAATCTAATTAACTCCCCAACATTGGTGGCCACACAAAGAAGGAGAAAACATAATACTCATTAATTGAACTTTAACATAAAAAACATCCATAATCAAAGTAAACAGTTAGTTAATCTACATTGCTAAGAAGTTCTAATCCTAGAGAATATGAAAAGCTAGCCTAACATTCTCACATAAACGAAATCAACAATCATGTGAATCAAAGAAGAAGAAAAGACGAGAAACCCTAAGAGAGAAGCTCCAAATCTTCACTTTCTCCACCCAAATCCACCAAAATTGACGATACACGTAATAATCCAAGCTCTCCAAGCAAATTCGCGCACTACTGGACCTCTAGGGTTCTTCCCTTATGTCCCATTTAGTCCCCCTTAAAAAATGACACAAAACAACCCTAAATTTGTGAAACTACCATCCGCGACTCGCCTAGGCGTGCTGCACCTCGCCTAGGCGAGAAAGAGTCACTTATGCTGAGCTGAATCCTCGCTGGGCGCCTAGGGGATCAGGAAAAATCAGCAACATGCAAAATCTTCGTTCTGACTCCGATTCGCTTCATATGCAGAACCCCGAACCTCTCAACATCTTCTAGACACTTTAAGCTTCGATTCAAGGTCCTGAAACATTAAAAATTCAATAAATTTGGTGCCCGAAATCGTTGGTTAACTTGGACAACATAAAACGAAAATATACCAAACTAAACAAACTAAAACTTAAAACTAAAAATTAAACATCTATAACTAACAAAACACTAAATGCTCACTCATTAAGCTTCATTAACAAATAAAACATGGATAAAAGCCCTGAAATGACCCAGGATAATGATCAAATAACTCTAAATTATTAGAGTTATCATTTAGCGCGTTGGCCCAACTCACTAAACACCCTTATTTTCAATATTATTATTAGGATAAATTACACTTTGGTACCTTGAGGTATGGACCAGTTACAGTTTTGTCTTTTCTTTTAAAAGAGATATTTTTGTACCCTGTTCTATTCGTTGTTAGCACTTTGGTATCTAAAACTTATCTCTTGACAAAAAAAAAAGCAGTGCAGAACATGTGCATGTTCAAAAACATGAAATCGACCATCCTAAAATTAGATTTCGCGATTCAGCCTCCAGAAAACAAAATTTAATATGTACTTGAAGACAAATAATTTCGTATTTTTTTTAGGTTGAATCGCGAAATTTTAATATATGAGAGTGAATTTTGTATTTTTGACCATGCACATGACCTACATGTGCCTTTTTCCGTCGAGAGATAATGGAAAAAAAGTTTTAGGTACTGAAGTAGTAACAGAGAATAGAAGAGGGTATCAAAATGTCACTTTTGGAAGAACAGGTTACCAAATTATAATCGGTCAATACCTCAGGGTACCAAAGTGTAATTTACCTTTATTAATACTACTTTCTACATATCTTACATTGCATAAGTTAATAGTATAAAAAATTATTTTTATTTGGTTTTATTATAAATTACTCTAATCACATACATCTTTAATTTTTTTCATTATGAAGCATCTTTTTACCAACGATGTTTCTTCACCCTCTAATTTTATGCTAAACATATTGGTACGTTTACCACCTGATGAGCTAGGTTCAATTACTCTGATATCTAAAAACTGGAATGAAAGTTTGCAAGATAGTTTTGTTAGGGAGTTACAGATAAAGTTATGGAGACGTCTACCGAACTTATACATGTTGTTGTGTAAGTCCAACATTGATTTTTAATCTATTATTTTTCTTATTATTCATATTTCAAATAATTCTTCAAGCACAGACTGATGGAATGAAGTTGGTACTCGATTATAAATGGTTCTACCAACAACATTTGTACACGTAAATTAATGTATATAATGACATATTATGTATAAGATATCTTGACAAACTTATGATATCACGTCTTATGTTGTTTAATCCTCTTACCAAAAGAATGTGTTTAATTGACTTCCCTTCACGTGTGCCAAGAAAAAGGTAGTATTTCTTTATTTTAAATTTTTTTGTAATTTAGCTACTCATCTTTATTAACTTATTATATTATATATATATATATAATTTCAAATTGTGTCATGTTTTGCTTCAAATACTTAAATATCCTCTGTCAAGTCAAATTTTTGTGATCTATTAGATTTGTAATAGTAATCTCATGGGGAGTTGTATATACAGTTCCGTGACTAACAACTAGGAGGAATTATCTCCTATTGATTTTGATATATATATATATATATATATATGTATGTATAGAAGTCTAATTTAGTTTGCATTGATGATGTGATTTATCTCATCTCCCAGGATCATGCTGATGTAATAGACTCTTATGATTATGTCATTTGCTTTGATTTACTCAAGTCTCAATTTAGCAGATTCATTTGCCAAGATGTTAATTACTCAAAGAAAATGAACAAGTCTTATAAAAAACAACTCCAATTTAGTTGTTATATTTGAGCATGATTTTTTATGGAGAACATATGATTATACTACTACATAATTATATTGGAGCAGAATATGATAAAAAATGTACACTTAACTATGCTATTTAAGAGTCCATGCTTTTTCTAGCGAATATACTTATTTGGGTTTGTTGATGTTTTGTTTGTGAACGATTATTCCAAAGAAGGTACAATTATATTAAATTATTGAGTTGGACGTGTTTGCATATCTTTTTGGACAACAAACAGACACCATATTGACAAAGTCATTGATATTCCTCCTTATGATGCAAGATGGTGTGCTCAGAAAATTTTCAATTACGAAAAGCTTTTTAGGTGTCTATAGAAAATCTATTATTTATGTCTTTGAAAAATGTATCTTCGAACAAGTATATTATTTATTTAAAATTTATACAATATCATGCTATTTTTTTCTTGACATTTGATTATTTATTCAATCGCTATTGTTTGTATATATATTTTTAAATCGTGTAGTCAATGCAATTTTACTTTTTGTATTTCTTTCCTTTAATACTCCAATCATGATGATTTGGATTAACAAAAATGCACAAATAATAATTCATAGAAAATCTTACTCTATCATATTATTATAATGACATATAATAGTCTATTGGCCAAAGTCTTATTTTGGTCCCTCAGTTATGCTCAATGTTTCAAATTGGTCCCTCAGTTATTTTTCTCCATATTGGTCCCTCAGTTTTCCAAAATTTGACACAGTTGGTCCCTCTAACATTTTCCATCCATTTTTTCGTTAAAAAAAGGAGAAAAATAAACTTTCATCCCCCAAAAGTTTTATTTTCTTATATTAAGGTCCTTTCTTTTTATAATAGGATCAAAATATAAGAAAGGCCAAAGTCCTATTTTGGTCCCCAAGTTATGCTCAGTGTTCCAAATTGGTCCCCCAGTTATTTTTTGTTCCATATTGGTCCTCCAGTTATGTAAAACTTGGCAAAGTTGGTCCCTCTAACAGTTTCCATCCATTTTTCCGTTAAAAAAAAGACAATTGATTTTTAACTCCTACAAGTTTAAATTTTTTGCATCAAGGACCTTTTTCTCTATAATAGAACTAAAATGTAAGAAATAAGAAATAACTTGGGTTTTAGTTTATTTCACACTAAAAAATAATCTCTCTCTCTCTCTCTCTCTCTCACATAATCAGATCCGTTTAATAAAAATCCCAACCCATTCCACGGTCCCATCCGAACACTGCTCCAGGTTGATTCTTGTGATGCCCCAATCCGTTGGGTTTTCCGACTATTTTGTGGAAGGGGATTCGCGCAGACGAGGTGGATGGAGAAGATTATTAAGAGATAGATGATGATGAAGATGTTGTTGAGCATTATTGGGGATTTCAGATTGTGAATCTAATTCTGGTTGATACGACAACAGCGGGGAGAAGGAGATCGAGTAGATAACAGGTAAGATCATGAGAAAAGCTAGTTAGATGTTAATGGCGAAGATTTTGGAGAGCCATTGATTCCAGATTACCTAAATTTCTCTTTTAATCATCTCATTGCTACATTTCACAATCCCATTCTTCAATATTCCATCCCTTCCAGATTTTGGTAAAATTTGTAAGAATCGGGTTCATTGGATTTTCAAGCTTTTCCCAGATTTTGGTGAAAAGGTCCTTGATCTGATTACGAAAAAGAGAGAGAGAGAGATTATTTTTTAGTGTGAAATAAACTAAAACCCAAGTTATTTCTTCTTTATTACATTTTGGTCCTATTATAGAGAAAAAGGTCCTTGATGCAAAAAAAAAAAAATTAAACTTGTAGGAGTTAAAAATCAATTTTGTCTTTTTTTTTTTAACGGAAAAATGGATGGAAACTGTTAGAGGACCAACTTTGCCAAGTTTTGCATAACTGGAGGATCAATATGGAATGAAAAATAACTGGGGGCCAATTTGGAACACTGAGCATAACTGGGGGACCAAAATAGGACTTTGGCCTATAAGAAAAATAAAAAAGTAAGATCTTAACTTAATTTATCCAGAAAACATCTCTTCCTCTCTCTCTCTCAGTCGGTCTGGTGGTTTTGCCGTTATCGGAGCAGTTCAAGTTCTTTGTTTCCCTAGTTCGTCGAAAGATTCGGTAGATGAAATTGAAACCCGAAACAAACAATCGCAATCAAGAGGCTGATTCGGCCGCATGACTCGGTGTTGAAGAAGAACAAGAAGAGTATCTGAGTGTTTGAGTATGAAATGAATAATCAGCCTCTTGCCGGCAGCGGAACAAACAATCGCGATGCCTCTTCCTCTGCCTCTGATCTGACCTAAAATGAACATATATTTTTGGTCATATCTTATTATTATTAATATATTTTTATAGCTAATTAACCATGATATGACTAAGGATTGATACTATAGGTGGTGCATTGAATAATGCATAAAAACCACAAATTAACAACTATTTTATGCATTTATTATTAACAAAGTATTTTATAAGGTTTTGCATAATTGTTTGTTAAGTGTTTCAGCCGAAAACCATAGAAATAATAAAGGAATCATCTACAATCAGCAAGAAGATAACAAAATCATGCAAAATCCGCTTGGGCCACTGGTTGAGCCGCCGACACAAGTAAGGATTTCCCGCAGCACACAACTCTGGGAAGAGTATGATGTCAGCACGAAAGCTTCAGCGCAAAATTAGCTTGAGCTGTTATCTGGGCCGACGGCCCAAAGGAGGAATTCCCACGGCACACGCAAGTTAGAAGATAAAAGATATGTTTTGGACGGCCAGGATTAAAGATATCAAGATACAACGAAGATATTCCAGATATTTCGTTGGGCCCCAAGTTGGGTCGCCGGCACATGCCACGACCCAAGTCCAAATCTGTTCCTTGACTTGTGGACGAAGTCTATTATTCATGCCTATAAATAGAGCTCGTCATTCCACGCTCAAAGCATTCCAACAATACAAGAGCACCAAGAGTTGCTCACAAACACCAAAAACACGAGAGAGTTATCGAGGAGTCTCCACATGGGATCTAATCAAGTTTTTGGTTACTTTCCCATGATGAGAGGCTAAGCATCTTTGCTTCCCAGAGGAGTATCATGAAGGAGGCCGGAGTTCATTATTCTTTATAGTCTAGGAAGTGTCGTTTATTTAGATTATGTTTATTCATTGATTGTTCTTAGATCTAAGTGTTTTATTTTAAGATACAATTATTATGTTCGATTCATAGTTCATAACTTTATTAGGAATAATTGTTGGTATTCCCGTAGTTTATCTCTTTTACGATTAATAAAGTTTGCTCTTTAAACATGTTTACATGGTTGGTTTGCAAAGAGTGTTCTATCTATCTTAAAGAGTATAGTTATTAGGTCGTTCTTCATTATTCATACTTGCTTATTGGTTTGATACTACAATAATAAAAATTTCCTTGAAGATCAATAAACAAATACTCATACTCCCCATCATTGGTTGAGTCATCAATCCTAATTTTATACCTTTCACCATTGTTCTTCAGTGAATGTTGTTAGTTTCAATCACTATTTGTCGGGTAGTATTATTCGCTACTTTGGTGGCAAGTACTAATTGATCTAATAACTTATTACCTTTGAGTCATCAGAGTATATAACATTATATGGACTTAATAAACATATTTATTTAAAGACTCTTCTACTATCTTTTATTGAGCAGGGAAGGCCGAGTTCGAGATACCTCCGTGGGATGCGTTTTCATTAGTTACCGTTTACCAAATAAAATCATTCTTTCCTTACTTTTTACTCTTAGTCACTACAATTCACTTTTATAAGCCTCTGTTTTGTGTTCATCAAGACTTGTTCCTGATACAATTAATTTTTAAAATTCCTAGAAGTTCCGCGAGAGATTCGACATTGGGTTAGCATCTATACTATATTCTAATAAATATAGTTATACTTGCGAGGCTCGAGTATAAATTTAAATTTGGCTCTGGACACCTTACGACAGGTGTCCAATCAGCCTCCGTCGAGCTCGGCACCGTCAACGGGTCACCCCTCCGGCTCCGGCCAGTCGCAATCTCAATCGCACCAGCAAGTTCCTTTCACGGAGCTCGAGCGCCAAAATCGAATCGGTAGCGGAAGCGGAGGCACCATCTACAAGGTCACTCACCGACCTACCGGCCTTCCTTACGCGCTCAAGGTTATCAACGGTCACCTCGAGGATTCCGTGCGCCGTCAGATCCATCGCGAAATCCATATCCTCCTCGACGTCGATGACCAGAATGTCGTAACCTTAGATTCTTCTGCAATTCATCGAGCACAACCATCCCTTCAATTTCATCTACCGAATATTTCGACGAACTAGGGAAACGAAGAACTTGAACTGCTCCGATAACGACAAAACCAGAAGACCGATTGAGAGAGGGAGAGGAAGAGATGTGTTTCTGGATAAATTAAGTGAAGATCTTACTTTTTTATTTTTCTTATATTTTGATCCTATTATAAAAAGAAAGGACCTTAATATAAGAAAATAAAACTTTTGTGGGATGAAAGTTTATTTTCCTCCTTTTTTTAACTGAAAAATAGATGGAAAACGTTAGAGGGACCAACTGTGTCAAATTTTGGAAAACTGAGGGACCAATATGGAACGAAAAATAACTGAGGGACCAATTTGGAACACTGGGCATAACTAAGGGACCAAAATAGGACTTTGGCCTAATCTATTTAGGGTAAAATACAAAAAACGTACCTGTGGTTTGGCCCGATCTCACATCACTGTTGTGTGGTTTAAAGTTTCACTTTGAGTACCTGAGATATATGTCGTTTAGCAACTATGGTACATGTGTTTTTGTTCCGTTAATTTTAATAGAAAATGCTGACGTGGCGCAATCTTAGCCATCGATTTCCAATGTATCTTAGCCGTCGATTTCTATTGCATCTTAACCGTTGGTTTCTCTTGCATCTTAGTCGTTGATTTCCACTCAAAGGTTAAAATCTCATTTTTGGTTTTCAAACTATGGAATAAGTTTCATTTTGGTCATAAAAGCTATTTTTTATTTCATTTTTGTCCTCAAACTTTCACATTTTTTCTGTTTTGATCTCCAAAATGTGATTTTATCGCAATTTTAACAGTTATTTTTAGTTCAACCACAAATTTATCTCCAATTTATAATTAAGAATGAAAATTTTTCTTTTTGTCAAACTCACTTGTTATTTCCCACCTAGCAGAATAAATTAAATAGAACAAATTGAAAAGGCGAAAGTTCTATTTTGGTCCCTCAGTTATGTTCAATGTTCCAAATTGGTCCCTTGGTTATTTTTCGTTCCGTTTTGGTCCCTGAGTTTGTCAAAATGTTACACGGTTAGTCCCTCAACACTTTCCATCCATTTTTTTCGTTAAAAAGGAAGGAAAATTGAATTGTCATACCCCAAAAGTTTTACTTTTAAAATAAGGTCCTTTTTCTTTTTATAATTGGATCAAAACGTAAAAAGAAAACATAAATTAAAACTTTAATCGAATTTTCCCAAAAACACAAATTTTTGTTCATGCTCAGACATTTCCATCTCTATCTCTCTCTCTCTCTTCATCTTCATCTCTCTCTCTTCGTCTTCTTCATTTTGGAAGCTCCAATAGATACATTTTGGAAGCTCCAAATCAAAAACTCAGTTTTCTTCTTCCAAATCGAAAACAAAAACACTATAAAAAAACCCACCTGGTTTTCTTTTTCAGAATCCCCAAATTTTTCACAATCCGAGAGAATCCAAATTTTTTTGGAAACGACCCTAATCTATCGTGATGGGCAGCAAGGTCTTCCTCATCTCTGATTTCAACTTCGCTCCGATTGCCGTCAAATTGCTCCGGCGAATTGGATCTTGACGACAACAGCGAATGGTGGAATTGCGTGCGATGGTGACGACGAATGGTGGAATGGTTGGAAGAGTGAAGAAGAAGAAGACGAAGAGACTGGGGAGGATGAAGAGAAATTTATGTTTTTGGACAAATTCAATTAACGTTTTAGTTTCTGTTTTTTTCTTACATTTTGATCCTTTATAAAAAGAAAAGGACCTTAAAAAATTGTTGTAGAACCAAAATGAAACTTATCCCATATTGATTTTTCACTGAGTCACATGCTTATTCCGTCTAAATTCTAACGGAAAAAAGTTTAAGTACTTAACGTGGGTAACGTCAGAACACACAGGTACCCAAAGTGAGATGTTTTAAACCACACAGCAGTGATGTGAAATCGGACCAAACCACAGATACGTTTTTTGTAATGTTGTAATAAAGCAAAAATTCTAATTCATGGTTAACTAATTATGAAGTTAATTCTTATCAAAAAAAAAAAGAAATTATGAAGTTAATTATCATATTATAATATTGTAATATCACATAATAATTCATAGAACAATACACTATACAAATTCATAGAACATTACTCGTGCGAAGTACGAGTCAACGCATTTCCTTCACTTATATAAACATTTCACGACCAATGTAAAAGTTTAATATTAAAAGTTGTGTCAATTACTGTGATTCTTTGACAACTTTCTGAGTTGAATTTGTTAATGAATCCTAGAGTTTATAATTTCATAACCTTTTCTTTTCCATCATTACATATGGTTGAATTATGAGTTAATTTTTTGAAAATCAATGGATGCACATTTTTTTTTGTTTCATGTATAGTTCTAATCTTTCATGTTTGCATGTATAGTTATTAAATTCTATCTTTAACTCACCATTATAGATATATATAACGTGTGATCATGAAAATCCGCATACAATTGTAATTTCTTATTTTGTGTTATAAATAATTATGTTTGTGAATATCCACATTTGTCTTTTGGTATTTTCTATGCATAGAAGTTTGAGTTTTCCTTTACTTTCTCTATGTACATGAATATGACCTTATCCCTTCATTATGTACATTAAGTTGGTACATCTCCCTTATAGATCCTTTAACCTATAAATAGAGGCTTTAGGTGTTGATGTAAAGTTGATGAGATGAGTTGAATGATAAGAACCACTCTCCCCTCTTACTTTTCTCTATTCTTTGAGTATTCATATTTCTTATATTTTATAACACGTTATCAGCACGAG
>QANZ01029133.1:41189-52333 GCA_003254925.1 Chamaecrista fasciculata | reverse complement strand
TTATTTTTGCTTCCGCTGCGTTAGGCGCCTACAATTCCCAACAGATTACCGGCGGAGGAAGGACGCGTCACGTGGACTTCTTGGGAACGCCCCGTTCGACTAAACGATTGAAACTCTGAGGTATACCACTTAACCAAAAGTTTTAAATTCAGCTAGCGGATCCGTTCGGGAATTCTTGGACCTAGGCGTTTATTGTTTCTTTAAATTTTATTTTACACGTTTCCGCTGCCTTAGGCGCCCTAGAATTCCCAACAGGTATACCTCACGAGTTTCAATCAGATGGTTGTACAAGGCGTGTGCAAAGAGCCCACTCTCAGCGTTCTCCCTCTGCCGGTGATCCACACGAACAAATTCTTCGGACACCAAGGTGCTAGCCTTCAGTTTTTTTCTCCAAAAGAACTAGGGACCAATCTACAGAACTCTGAACTCAAGAACTCCTTCTTGAAACAGCAACTGAGGTGGCGCACAGAAGAAACCCCCCACAAGAACTCCTTCTTTCCTTTTCTTCTCTCACAAACCCTAGTTATGGAGTCTAATCGATTTTCTCTAACTCTTAGAGAAAAGTCGACTTTTCTCCTTTGGGTGCAAAGGTGTGATTTTCTCTCTCAACAAAGAAGAAGAAAATCAAAACTAGGGTTAGTATGCTATGCTTATGGGGCAAGTCGACTTGCCTCATATATATAATTATATTATTTGGTGATTTAATTATTCCTAAAATCAAGATATTCTGATAATATAATTATTTCAGGACTTGAATTTACAATTAAAATATTACCTTGGGACCCACCAAGCCATGCGCCTAACTCCCTCTTTTTATCTTTGGAATTTTATAAATCAAAAACTTTCCTTAATTCATGATTCACCAAAGATTCTGAGAGGAGATCTCACCAAATCTGTTTGAATCAAATCTTTTGATATCTTCATCAAATCTTTTGAATTCAAACTTATTATTTGAATTAATAAAACAATTTTATTTATCCAAATAATCCTAAAGAGGCGTCACCCTCATATAATTATTGGGGAATTTTATAATTCAATAATTTCCTAACTATTAGGAACCTTATCTGAATTATTTTTTTCCCTAATATTTTAATTGTAAATAATTAATCTCCATTAATCATTTAACAATTATTATATTTAAACTTGTCCCACAAATTTAAATATTACAATTTGTAGATCAATTAAGACAAGACCTAATGTCCCAGATATTTCCTCTGTGTCTTAAATCGTGCCACCGGAGTGACCAACGAATTAACCCTAATTCGTGTCCCTTTTAAAACGGTGTCCTGTTCCTGCTCGTGTGTGACCCAGCAGGCCCCACGTGAAGTTGACAGCAGGTCATCCCCATGACCTACAAGTCGTGAGCGGACTCTAGCAAGCCATCACAACTACCCAAAACACGTGAGTTATCGTTTTTACTAAAACGACTTAACCTCAGTACCTCCTTGTCAGAGATCCTATTGTCCTACGATATCTTGGTCATGGACTAGGCACAGGAAAGTCATCCATAATCCAAAACACAGCTTTCTCGATTCCCTGAGTAAGTCCCATTTCCTGAGTGGCCACTCTTTTTCCTGGACAGACTCATCGAGGGCGCCAGTTAGATATCTCTCATCTAATGAGGGACAAAATCCCATCTTGGCCAATCCACATTCCTCAGCACGACAATCAACCAAACCCGTACTTAGCCCTTATGACTACCCTGTTACGGGCAGCGTTAGACTAAGCCAAAGTCTGACAACTGCAACGCCGGAATAATGATGACCTCAGGTCTAAGGCATCGCTACAGGCGTACAAGGAGAGGCAAGCTAATGACTGAACCCATGCAGGACTCTCCGGGTCAGTCCAGCAACTCGTAACCCCTTACGTAATTGCACCATGACTCTCGTCCCAGCATCTAGTGCATGCATCTCTATGCACCGAGGTCATGCTGGTCTTAGTTCATTTTCGCTCCCACGAAAACAATCGACCAGGGACAGATTTAGATTAATTATCTCATAATTAATCACGGACGTTACCATAGTAAACATGCTAATAACATGATAACACATTAATTTATCTCCATAAATTAATAATATGTTCAAAACATATTTACATAAAACGATTGGCCCTAGGGCACAATCTCCAACAGAATGAATTGATGAGAAACTGAAGCTGCAAGAGAAACTTAGAAGATATTGATGAATGATGATGATGAATTGATGAGAAATGAAGAAGATGAAGATAAAAAAAATTAGGGGATTTTGGGATTAAAAAAAAAATTAAGGATTTATGTTAAATTGGGAAGATGAAGATGAAGATTTACAAAAAAATAATTAAGTTTTAGGAGTTTAAGGCTTAGGGTTTTTAATATTTTTAAGGACTAAATTGGAATGTTTGGAAGAGTTTTGGGACACTTTACAATTTTAGAATTTTAGGGTTTTAGGGTTTAAGATTTTAGGGTTTAGGGTTTAGGATTTTAGGATTTTAGGATTTAGGGTTTAGGGTTTTAGGGTTTAGAGTTTGGGGTTTAGGGTTTAGGATTTTAGGGTTTTAGGATTTAGGGTTTAGGGTTTTAGAGTTTAGAGTTTGGGTTTAGGTTTTAGGATTTTTAATACTTTTAAGGACTAAATTGTAATGTTTGGAAGAGTTTTGGGACACTTTACAATTTTATTTTTAGGATTTGGGACTAAAATGAATGAAGATGATGAAAAGAGAGGGAATTGAAAATAATGGGATAAAAATTGAACTCAGGGACCAATTTGAAGAAGAGATGAAATGTTTTTTTTAAATATTAATGCTTATGTGGCAAGGAAATACACAGTTGGTTTTTTTTTCTTCAGTTTTCCAATTGCTGACGTGGCACGTTACTTAATGGCCACGTCAGCGTCTTGGTTAACGGTGATTTCACGGAAGGACCAATTTGACTAACGTTAGTAAAATTCGAGGACCTATTTGTAATTTTCCTTAATTCAGGGAACAATCTGTCAGCGAGCCAATAATCAAGGGACCAATTTGGGAGTTTACTCGTTAATGAGGGTAAATTAGTCATTTTAGGTGGACCAAAATAATGTCATCCCATGCGATTAGACTAATCCCATCCTTTAGGGTGGGATTAAAAAATACCTATTTTAGAAAATTATGCTACTCTGGGAAATACAATATTCTTGGGACTAATTTTTTAATCTCCGTACCAAACGCAAGATTAGTCTATGTCGGAGCTCCTAATCTCGGGACTATTTTTCCAATCCGTATACCAAACGCCTCCTAAATGTTATCGGTAATGTATAATTAAAATAGCAGTGAACATGTACATTTTATAATCTCTGCATTTGTATATTTATGGGGTGTTTAGTTCACGGATTATTATTTTCTTTTTTGGATAATTATATTTCTAAGAATGTGATTTCCAAGAATATAAAAATATTCTTTTTGATGAGTTAAAATAGTCTTAGAATTATTTTACAATATTCCAAAAAAAATATTACAATATCTTATTTGGTTTAACTTTGATAATTCTGTGAATATTTAATAGTTTTTTAAATATGTCATTAACTTTTTATTTTCAACTAATAACTTATCAAATGTAAAATCTTTTTTTTTCTTCTTCTTTACGAGTTATTTTTTAATAGGCCAAAGTACTCTTGGTACCTCCAAAGTATGATGTCAGTTTCAGTTGTACTTCTAAAAACGTTTTGGGTCAATTATACCCTCAAAGTATGAAGTTAATTTCAATTGTACCCAAAAGTTTTTTTGGGTCAATTATACCCACAATTTTCCCTTTTTATGTCAATTGCACCCCTAAATTTTTCTTTTTGTGTCAATTGTACCCGCAAATTGGGGATACAATTGACCAGAAAAAAGTAGAGGTATAATTAAAATTGTCCCTATACTTTGAGGGTATAATTGACCCAAAAAAAACTTTGGGAGTACAACTGAAACTGACCTCATACTTTAAGGGTACCAAAAGTACTTTTGCTTAAAATTTAATTAGCTAGCTTTGATAAAGGTAAATAAGTCATTTTAAGTGGACCAAAATAATCTCATCCCGTGGGATTAGACTAATTCCACCCCCTAATTGTTCAAAAAAATCCCTTAAAAAATGGTCATTTCATGAGATTATGTTACTTTTGTGAATACAATATTCTCGGGACTAATTTTTAATCCGCGTACCAAATGCAGGATTAGTCTATGTCAGAGCTCATAATTTTGGGACTATTTTTCTAATCTTAGAGATAATGTTTGGGCCCAAGCTGGATTTTCCTTTAAGGACTATAAGTCATTTTTTTTTAGAGAATTGATTATTTTAAGGGTCTATTTATTTTTTATTATAATCAGATTATAATGACTGAAGTGAATAATCTTGTTTGTTTACATAATATGTAAAAATTAGATTACAATCTAAAAAAATTACTTATCTTCAACACTCAATTACTAATGCACCTCAACATTTTCTTCATAAATAATTAATAGGGTAAATTACACAAAAGGGCCCTATGGTTTGACCCTATTTCAGATAGGGTCCCTGTGGTTTAAAACGTTACAATTATGGTCCTTGTGGTTTGCTCCGTTTGCAAATAGGGTCCTAGGTGATTTTCCCCATCCAAACTAACGGTGCACATGATTCTCACGTGACCTACCACCCCCCAAACCCTAATTTTTTCATTCATTCTGACTCTCTCACCTGAGCTCGCGATTTCGCCTTGTTCTTCACTCTCTCATTTCGCGATTTCATCTTGTTCTTCACTATCTCATTTCGCGATTCATCCTTCACCTTCACTCTCTCGCGACCTTCATCCTCCACCTTCGTGTTCGTGTTGCTCGATCGTTTCGTCTTCGTGAACCCTTATTGCAGAAATCATTCCTCTTCGTGAAACCTAATCTCTAATTTCTGAAACTCTCTAACACTTTTTCATCCTCAGAAACCCTAATCTCTCAGTATTCTTCCCATTCCCCAAGCTCTGGTCGTGACAGTGAGAAGCTGAAGAAGAAGATGAAATCGCGACTCTTGAGTGAAGGAGAAGATGGAATCGTGACAGTGAGAGCGAAGGCGAAGACGAAATCGCGAGCTTTGTTGAGAATGAATGAAAAAAATTAGGGTTTGGGGGGTGGTAGGTCACGTGAGAATCATGTGCATAGTTAGTTTGGATGGGGAAAACCACTCGGGACCCTATTTGCAAACGGAGCAAACAACAGGGACCCTAACTGTAACGTTTTAAACCACATGGACCCTATCTGAAATATGGTCAAACCACATGACCCTTTTGTGTAATTTACCCTTATTATAATTTATTTTTTACTTTAAAAATTTTAATATTTTAATATAAAGGTAAGTAAACGTACATATGGTTTAGCCATATATTACTTTGGTAATGTGTGGCTCAAAGCGTCTCACTTTAGGAGTTTGGGTACATGTGGTTTGCACCGTTAGCAATTGGGGTACCTATGGTTTTGTTCCGTCAACTTTAACAAAAAATGCGGACGTTGCACAATCTTAGTCATCAATTTCTAATGTAGCTTAGTTTTCAGTTTTTATTGCATCTTAGCCATTGTTCTCTTGGATCATAGCCGTCAATTTCCACTCCAAAGTTAAAATCTCATTTTTGGTCCTCAAACTATGGGTAAGTTTATTTTGGTGACAAAAACTATTTTGTATTTCATTTTTATCCTCAGACTTTTACAATTGTTCCATTTGGATTCCTATATACCTTGTTGAGAAATCTAGGATTATCTAGAATTATTTTATTTCTTATTTTATCATTATATTTTAAGAATAGAAATATTGTATTAGAATCTGATTTATATTTTATCAAATATTAGATTAGATATCTTTTGTTATTATTTTTCAATTAGGATTAGGATTCCTAACTTGATTAGGAATATATTTTTTTTTCTTATTTAAGCATTGTAAAACTTTTCTCATATGATCAATAATAATACGAATAATATTCTCCAAAAATCAACATGGTATCAAAGCTAGGTTCCCCTTTTGATCCTGGATGAATTTTCTCTGGTTTTGAAGTTCTCCTCACTGGTTTGCTGAGAAAACTTAGTTAAGGTTTTAGTAGGTCCACTTTCAAAGTTTCTTTTTTGGTGTCACCGCCGGCAAGGATGGAGGCAGAAGCTTCCGACCGGCAATTCCCCGGAGTTCGGCGGCAAACCGAGCAGCGCGGGAGCCTCACGCACCATCAAACTATTTCGCACGCGTCGGCGCGTGAAGGCGCGTCCCCCACCATTTTCTGTCGCCGTCGCCACAGACTTGATCGTCGGCCACTTTAGACACTGACCCAGGGAGGTTCTTACCTTAAATCACTCTTGTTGGTAGTGATTCTCTTTTCTTCCTATGTTTCATCCTTCATAGACAAACTGTTGCCTTCCTTCATTGACCAACCTTGCAGGGATTTGTCCTTAATTAAGGACTTCTATTCTCAGCTCGTCCTTAATTGGCGAAAATCACTCTGATTTTATTTATTTCCCTTCATTGGCAACAATTTCCTAACTATGGTTCACTATCATCGACACCTTCGATGGCTCTCGATTTTTCAGCTTACTAACTGGTAGTCCAGGATTGGGTTAGAGACAGTTATGTGTTTCTTACTCTATTTGGAGGTTTCTATATCATTAAGGCCTTAATCGCCAATTCCTATTAACTTTGTTTGCTTGTCCTTAATCGATGAAGTAAATATGACTCATATTCTAATCCGTCCTTAATTGACGGTACCAATGGCCTCTGAGGTTCTAAAAGGAGTACAAGCTCTAGTGAAGAGAACCCCTGAGACTCGAAAGAACAAAAGCCATCACTACTTTCATCCTTCATTGATGAAATCAACTTTCGACCTTCATTGTCATACGTCCTTCATTGACGAATTAATCTTCAGCCTTCATTGCCATACGTCCTTCATTGACGAATTAATCTTCGGTCTTCATTACCATACGTCCTTCATTGACGAATTAACCTTCACCCTTCATTGCTTGCGGCCTTCATTGCCATTATCTTCTTCCAACGACAACAATATTTAAGGAAGCTCAAGTTTCAATCAAGATCCAAGCTGCGAATGGAAAATTCCAATTCTCAGCTTGAGGGGAAGTGTTGAGAAATCTATGATTATCTAGAATTATTTTATTTCTTATTTTATCATTATATTTTAATATTAGAAATATCTTATTAGAATCTGATTTATATCTTATCAAATATTAGATTAGATATCTTTTGTTATTATTTTTTCAATTAGGATTAGGATTCCTAACTTGATTAGGAATATTTTTTTTTTCTTATTTAAGCATTGTAAACCTTTTCTCTTATGATCAATAATAATACGAATATTATTCTCCAAAAATCAACATACCTAATTCGGTTGGGTCTGTTATAACTACTTTGTCTTTTTGCTTGCCTTATAAAGACCCCATACTCATCTCAAGGTACACACAATCTTCTCTCTGGCTCATCTGGTTTACACTTTCTCTCTCAAACATCTACTTTCTTAGGCATCAAAGTGGTTGACGGGGTTTCAACCTCTGTCGTGCCTTTCCTGCAAGTTGTCTCTTTGGTCATCGAAATCCTCCATGCCCAGTCTTAGCATCATCATTGGTGTCGTTTATGAGAAAAGTGACAGAGGAAAGCTGGTGTTCCCCATTACTGATCTTAAGACGAAGTAAAGTTTTTAAGAAAACCGATGCAAACCCACCAATCCCACCAATATGAAATGCCTCTAGTCGAACAAAATGACACGGAATACTTTCCACCTTTCTACTGAAAAGAACTTAAAAGGGCATCTTCTTTTCAGATGGGCCCCTTGAAGAAAATGCACCTTTCGCGAATAGAGAATACTACAGATTAGAAGAATCAAGAAAATCAAGAACAAAATCATCACCCCGATACTCTTTACCTTGAGTCCATATTTCAACCACTTAAAATCAACACAAGTATGGAATTTGACAAAGGGATAGTTCCAAGAACTCCTTGTGTCGTACTCATACCCATCAATGTTATTATGGGAGAGCTTTAGAAGGAAAACCTCCCTTCACGATCCAAGTAATAAATAATAACAAACGTCACCTCCCCTTCGGAAAACCATCTCAAGCGACAATGATTTTCCATCACTGACACAAGTATTACCTTCTCATATAGCGACAACCTGCGCCAGAATATCGATTTTGACGATCCCATGGTAATTACTATAGGAATAGATGATTTCAAGATGTGTATGGTTCTAATAGATGAAGGAAGCTTGACAAGCATCCTTTTTAGGGACCCTTGCAAGGTTCTTCGGGAAGTAGGTAGATGTGAAAGGGATCACCAAATTCCGCGTTACTATAGGGCTCCCTCCACTCACCACCACAATAGATATTGATTTTATGATTGTATCGACCCCCTCGACATATGTATAACACTATTCTAGGGAGACCATCTTTTAATTTTTTCAAAGAGGTCATATCCACAACTCATTTGGTAATGAAATTTCCCTCTTCCGACGAAGTAGGGATCGCCAAAGCTAGCTCAAAAGACGCACATGAGTGCTACATCGCTAGCCTCCCAACTCCTCTTGAGAAGCATGAAGAGGAGCTTCCTTCAAGAGGAACCATGACACTTGTAATGGGATTTATGGGTTTTAGAGTTCTCAACTTGTTCAATGAGTTTACTAATTTTGTTTCATTCTGTTAAGCTATACCTTGCCTTGAAGTAGACGTCGCGCTTGCCCTAGAAATAATCACTCCTTTCCTTGCTGGACGAATGTTTTTTCGTAGCCTTTAACTTAACTGTTGGAGCAAAAGATGAGAGTTTCGTTACTTCTGAGATGAGCTGGTGACACAAGGTAGGAATAAAGTGACATAACTAAGGTTTATGCACAATATAATTAAGGCAACTTATTAAATTAAAATGCTACATTTATTTTATTGATTATAATTGTCTCAGTTACTATATCTGTATTTTTGTTTTACTAAAAAAATGAATTTTTGTGTTTGGTCTTGCAAGTATGTCTAACCATCTCTATTTATATTGTGGTATTGAATATTTTATGAAAATAGAAAATCATTTTTTAAACAAAGATGGAAAAATGGACCAACTCGCCGACTACCTCAAACCAAATTGATACACTTAGGCTAATCGCCCTAGGTTTAGGAAAGTGCCAGCCAAAATCTGACAACTACAACGCCGGAATAGTCAAGACCTCAGGTCTAAGGCATCGTGACAGGCGTACAGGAGAGACTAGTTAATGACTAAACCCATGCAGGACTCTCCGGGTCAGCCCAGCAACTTGTCACCCCTTACTCATTGCACCATATGACTCTCGTAAAGCATCTAGTGCATGTATCTCCATACACCGAGGTCATGCTGGTCTTAGTTCATTCTCGCTCCCACGAGAATAATCGACCAGGGACGGATTTAGATTAATTATCTCATAATTAATCAAGGACGCTATCATAGTAAACATGCTAAAAATATGATAACAACATAATTTATCTCCATAAATTAATCAATATGTTCAAAACATATACATAAAATGATTGGCCCTAGGGCACAATCTCCAACATAACCATCTCTATTTATATTGTGATATTGAATATTATATGAAAATAGAAAATCATTTTTTAAACAAAGATGGAAAAATGGACCAACTCGCCGACTAGCTCAAACCAAATTGATACACTTAGGCTAATTAATCGCCCTAGGTTTAGGAAAGTGCCAGTCAAACTTGTTATCCACAACCCACAACAATAATTCAAGATTTTAAGAACCTACATGCATGCATGAATCACATGTAGAGTATCTATAATTCATACATACATACATAAATACATACACATACACAAATTAATCAGAGGTCAGCTCTAAATGGGAATCCAGTGTTGGGAAGCCATTGATTGGCTGAAATGAAGGAGGCAGGAGCAAAAGCTTGAGCTTCAGAGGTACTTGTGATGACCTTGTAACCTTTCCAATTAACACGTCTTGAAGTGTCAGAACCAGGCCCTGTGTTCTTGTACTCACCATAATAGAGAGTGTCCAAGGCAAAATTGCCATCCCAAGGGTACCAACCAGCTGGGTCTATAATGTCACTTATGGTGGTATGCAAAATCACAGTCCTAGCATACTCCTTCCATGGTCTCCCTAGGTATGTGGGGAAGCTTGACTTCACTGCCTCCAAGTCCTTATACAATACACACACATCAGAGTTATATACTGTCCAAGGATTCTTTGTAATTTATATATCTCATTTTGTTTTCTACTTTAAAATGATGATAATAGGTAGAATATGTGTAAGATATTATGATTATAAATTTAGACCTAAATTTGGATAAATGTTAAAATTAATCATCATCTCAGACCTTGAATGAGTAGTCAAATCCCTATATCTAGAATGAAACTTAAAGAAATTTTAAAATTATTGTTTCATTAATATAAAATATGTTTTTTCAATTTTTTATAAATACAAGTAACAAAAATAAAGTAAATCATAAATATGAGTGTGCTCTTAAGTTACTTTTTTTTTTTAAGCATTCTTAAGTTACTTTAATATGTATCAAATATCTAATTTTTTTCAATTATATATTTTCTCACTATATAAATTTTAAAAATACATATTTACTATTTGAGATAGAGTATGGATTGAATATCTCTTTCACCATCTCTCCTCCGGACCTAATTAAACTCAAAGTTAAAACCAAACATATAAATACGAGAAGTGTTTTGATCATTCTTATTCCTCATTAATTCTCTATAGTCTTCCTTTTTAGAAATATTAAACTATAAAACATTAACACATAAAGTGAATTATACGTTTGAAAAAAAAATGAAGTAAAGAAATTCTCTTAAACATTGTTTATTTTACAAAGAAATTCCTTAGACTTTAAAGAATAACAAAAAAATCTTTAAACTTTTTATTTTGTACAAAATGTCTATATCTGTTAATTTATTTTTAAGAAAATAAAAAATTTATCACAGCTCTATTTTATGTTGTTCTAATTAGATGTGCATGTCAGGCCTAAAAAATAGATAACAAAATCGGACCTAGCTTAGAGGCACCAAATCTGTGACCCGAACCAATTTGAATGAGAATGATTGGGCCAGGTATATATGGACAAACCAAATTTATAAAGCTTTGATGACAAAAGAACAAATATTGAGAAAGACTCACTACATTGGACCCAAAAAAAAAAAAAAAAAA
>QANZ01029133.1:6569-41053 GCA_003254925.1 Chamaecrista fasciculata | reverse complement strand
CACCCCTTTATGGTTGGTCAAAATTATTGAATTAAAAAAATAAAAAAGAAAAAGAAATCACCTACTTTCCTCTAGCCCACGTTCTCTCACCCCAAACAAGTTATTTTTTATTTTCATTAATATTTTAAACTCCATAAAAAAAGGATAAATTACACTTTGGTACTCTATGGTTTGGTCATATTTCACTTTAGTACTCGGTGATTTAAAAAGTGACACTTTAGTACCCTATGATATTCTCTCTTAACAAATTATTTTTAAATAATTTTATATTTTATATACATATTTGCGTGCCCTAACGGGCACGCAAAGCCTCTAGTATATATATACATACCTGGGTGGCTCCAATCCTGGACCTATGGATAACAATGCCAGTATTTTGGTTAGGGTCGGTTCTTCCACTTGCAGTGACCATGTTCTTTTGACGGTCGCCGGGTTTACGGGCATGGATGTCACAGTCTTGGAGGACCGCAGCGGAGTTGCCGAAGATGAAGTCAATGGTGCCGGCGACATAGCAATTGACAAAGAATTGGCGGTTGCTGTGAACGTAGAGGGTGTCCTGGAAGGCAATAAAGCCGCATCGGTAGAAGGCCGAGAGGTCGGCTCCGACTCGGAGAGCAACTGCCTGGTGCTTCTCAGGCCCTGCTGAGTTCTGGAATGTTATGTCTCGAGCCAAGAACCCTTCTCCCACTATGGCTGCCCTTGCAAAATTCATGCATGTTATACTCTTATCTATATTATATTAGAGTAGACTAATAATTCAGTTTCCAAAAGATTATTAAGTTGATAATTCAATTTTTGAAAGATTGAAATACATAATTCATTTTTTGAAAAGATTCAAACGATGTACTCTTTAGTCTATTGAAAAGACTAATAAGTATTCTCTTTGAATCTTCTAGGAACTAAACTGTGTATGTATTTCAATTTTTTAGGTACCAAGTTGTTAACTTGATAATCTTTTATGAAGTGAATTGTTAGTTTACTCATTATTTTATATATATAACCCTAATTAACTGTCACCAAACAACTTAACTGTCAAGTTTATCATTAACTTTTGGGAATTACCATTTGTTAAATTGTATGAAAATACTTAAAAAATCAGAGAAATTTAATAATTTGATCCTAAAGTTTGCTTAAAATTTTAATTTAGTCCTTATAATATCATTTTCTTAAACAAATCTGTCATTATACTTTTTAAATATTTATACTGGGATTTTAAATACTTTACTATTTTATAATACAAACAACTTAGAACTCATGGAAGAGTCAGATAGAAATTTAAATTGATATATACTAGAGTTTAAACATGTTCATTTAGATTTTTATGCCATGATATGATTTGTAAATTAGCTCTATATATACAAGCAGTTAAATTATTGCAAATTTAAGTTTAAAGAGTAAAAGTTAAATATTTACAAAGTATAAGAGCTGATTTTTTTTAAAAAAATTTAAAACCTTAAAAATTTTAATTAATAACTTGAGTAAACTATATAAGGACTAAATGATGATTACTTCTTAAAATTAATGAAATATATATATTTTTGGTTTATATGCTTCTAATGAAGAAAAATGTGTTTGACAGTTTTTTTCCTCAGCTGATCAAAAGAACTTTTACTATTTAATGAAAGCTATATTTCAATTTTATATATAGTCAAGTGAAAAATTAAAATACATAATTGAACACACACAATTATGAGGTTCTTGAAGTGTAGGTAAGAATACTGCCTATATTCATGGGTACTATTGACAATTCTGATACAATATATCATAATTAATACCATAAGATGAAGTGATATTGTAATATTAAGCTAAAAATACAATAATTCCCAAGGCTCAAGGCCACACAGACACAAGACAGATACATAACCCTTATGAGTATATATCATAATTTTATCATGCTATGACTCATGAGGTGTACGTGGTCTATCGATCGGTCTATCTACATTTGGAAATTTCAAAGGGGAGAAATGTGAGTATACCAAGATGGCTTTTTTTTTTCTCAAAATAAAAAAAAAGTTCAATGAATTTATGTAGAAATATGGAAGTAGCTAGGAAAACATGACATAAATGTTGAAATTTGAATACACTTCGGTCCTATTTATTGCTCAAACTATGGGGACCAATATGAATAAGAAAAGGACAAACACTATTGTCAAGTGGTCACAACACAAGAGTACGTAGAGGGAAGCATCCAATGCATCAGAAAGGTATGTTTGTAATGGCATTAATTTAGTAGTTTTATAGAGAGTGGATAGTTCAGACGATTTACTCTTTAATTGTTGATTTTAACTTTTTAAATATTAAAATTTGTGTGATATTTTTTTTAATTTATAAAACATAGATCTTAGGACTAAAAAAAAGTTAATTCTAATAACTGAGAGTTAGATAACTATTTCAAAGTGTCACCCATTGATTTATTATATATAAAAGGATGCATGAATAAATTTCTCACGCTATGGAAAGTTTAGTCTATCTTACAAATAGCTTAGTTCTTGGGACATAAATAAATATATTTAATATTTTTTTAGTAATTAGTATATAAATTTCAATGCATACTTTAGTAGTTGAATTTTCAAAATCTTCTTAGTATTTTCATAAGAGTTATTGGATAATAAATTGGAAGTACCGAGTACGGTTGAACTTCTTTTATTGTAGGATTAAGTCATTAAAGTATATTATATGGCTTTGAGCATTTCTGGTCGTCCATGCATTATTTTTACATATTATTTTATAAGACAACAATTGACATGTATTTCTGATTTTCATTATTTAATTCAATTTCTTAATTCAAAAATTAACTTATGTTGTGGGTTCATGCATATGGAATGGAAATAACTGTGACCTTATTTTGTGGGACATTTAAATGAGATGTGCAATAATGAGACATTTAAATTACCTTTCAAACAAATAACTTCCCGTGCTTTCTCTCATTTCCTTATTCCTCTCATTTTCTCACCTCATTTAATTTATTTCCAAACCACTTAATTTGACTTACATTTATACAAAATTATTCAATATTTACATACTAAAGCAAAAGCAAATATGTATAATTATTAAAAATAATTAAAGCTGTATATTTTCATTAAAAATTTTATTAATTTTTAATTTTTAATTATTTTAAATTTTAAGTACATATTTAAGTGTCCATTAGAACACGGAAAGGTTCTAGTTAATTATATTGCCAAAACTAGGTTTAGATAAATGTAATGAGTAGTGACAAAATAAATTTCATCTTTTTGGTTAGAGTAAACCCAACATTCTAATAAATCATACTCTACGAAATATTATTATTGTTGTAATAAAGAATTAATATGGTGTTTGATACACAAATTATTTTTTCATTCTTAAAAATTGTATTTTTGAAAATGTGACTTTTAGAAACAAGATTCTAATCAAACAATATTACTCAATAGTTTTATTATAGTATCAAATAATATTACTCAAAAGTTTTAATCGTGAAAATTTTGAAATTATAGCAAAAGATTAATTTAATTACATGATCTAAATTGTTCAATAATATTACTCAGTAGTTTTGTTATAGTATCAAAGTTAAATGAAATAAATTATGTAAAATAGAAATTATGCACACTTCAAAGTTTCAAAAATAAAAATAGATTTTTGTATTTCTTTAGTTCTGAATCATCATTTTGAATTTAAACTGGTTACTTTTTCAAAAAGAGAAAAGCCTATTTCTTCGTTTTCGAAAGAATAGAATGAGTGAATGACAAGAACTCATCAAAGAAAAGTACAATAAAAAGATTCATAACAAAATAAATTAGTTTTTGTATAAATAATATAATTATTACACACCTATTCAAATAATTTCATATTTACAAATACAATAAAATGTAATACATCCCTTTAACAAACACAAATTGTTTTATTAACAGAATTATCAACACTCTATTTTAAACAAGTACATTCTAAAATTCTCACCAAAAAAAAAAAAGTACATTCTAAAATAATAAAAAGTGATTAATTATTCAAAAATACTAGTCCTAAATTAATCAATAAGATTTGTCTGAAATCAACTAGAGTATCTTCAAAACATATGAAGTACAAACATAGACACGATTCACACATACCAACATGTTGAAACAAACAATTAAAAATAATTTTGGAAAATCTTATGAATACGAGTCGTTCGTGTGTCAAATAATTATTTTTTTTTCAAACAATTAACAATAAAAAAAAAAGAAGTAGCTGATTTAAAAAAAAACTAATAAATCCATTTTAAAATAAAAAAAAATTAGCTTAAGTGCTTAACTTTTCAAAAATAAATACTTTCGAAAATAATAATTCAAATTCCATAAAAAAAAATGAGTTTACTAACAATTTGGTCCTTAACAGATCACAGAGCTGACAACTCAATCCTTAAAAGATTAAAATGTACAATTTAGTAACTGAAAGATCAAAAGGTTGTGCTTTTTAGTCCCTAAAAGATTAAGCATGTATTCTATTTAATCCCTGAAAAAGACTAATTAATATATCATTTTGATTTTTTAAGAACTAAATCATATATTTCGATTTTTCAGGAACCAAGTTATTAACTTAGTGATCTTTGAGTGATTAAATATTGTTAGTTTACTCAAAAGAAAGAAATATATTAATTGAAATTTACTTACCGACGGTGGCAGAGTTAAATGTGGTGCTTCCATCAACAACATTTCTACTTGCAGTGATAATTGTGTTGACCTGTCCATCTCCCACGAACATAAGATTCGTTTGTCTACTCGTCACTTCTACATTTTCTCTATACACTCCACCTTTAATCCTTATCACATACCTTTTACTACTCCTCTCCGGCGCCGCCGCCACCGCCTCCGACACCGTCCGGTAATTTCCGCTGCCGTCCGCCGCCACCACAACATCCGCCGCCACCGTGGACGACTGTAACAGCCTCCTGTCCGCCGCCGACAACCACTCCGGCCACCGGATTCCGTTGTCATCCTCCATCAATAATTTTCTGTTCGTAATCCTAACTGTATTCTTCGATTCTGTTTCAGTGACGTTTGTTATCATAGCAAGAGCGTTGCTACACATGCGACCCACGTGCAGTTGGCCTTCCTTCAATCCCTCTCTCACGCGCCGCTCTGCTTTGCCGTGTGAGAATCCGTCGAGGCAAGTCTCTTGATTCGTTATGGCGGCGCTGATCAGAGTTTTTAAGTCGTCGGCGTGCTTCACGGTGTCGGAGAGATCGGCGATTGCTTTTTGAATCTCGGAGAGTGTTTCGGCGGTGACTTCGAGGCAGTCTTTGAGAGCGGATTTCTCTCTTTTTGTTAGGCCTTTTCTTTTGGATTGGAGATTCTTGATGGTGATGGTGTTGTTGTTGACGGATCTGATTGTTATGTTGAGAGACAGAGCAATTACGTCTTTGTGAGTTGAGACTTTTTCGGTGAATTCGGGTTCGCCGGCGACGGCGGAGAAACAGAGGTCCGGGTACAATGTGGTGCTGCAAGCCTTTTTGGCGACGGCGTGTGACGGAGTGAAGAGGACATTGTCGTCGTCGGCGACGGCGCCGGCGCCGGAGAGGACGATGAGTATGGTAGCAAGTACAGTGAAGAAGAAGAATGATGGCTTCTTGTTCATCTTGGACGTTGAGATTCCGTTTCCGGAATCGGACATTCCGGCGAAGATTTGTTTGCTCATTGATTTTAAGATATTTTGAACTTTGAAGGTTGAGATAGCTAGCTAGCTTGTGAGAGAAGCAAGTGGAGGAAACAATTTATATAGCAAAAAAAACTGAAAAAGTTTTCAACTAAATTTTGAAATTTGAATTTGTTTTTAAAATAGAGTGGTCCCTGCTTTTTTTTGTTTTGAACAAATTCTTAGTGGTCCCTATTTATAAGGTAAAATTAGGGGTGTTCCTTAGGCGGTTTGGGCGGTTTAAAATGGTTTTTCAAATCGAACCGCTCGCATCGGTTTGGAGAAAACTCAAACCATTCGGTTTGAAAAAAAATATCAAACCAAACCAATATAATGGCGGTTTTGGCGGTTTGGTTTTGGCGGTTTGACCTTTAATTACTATTAATTTTATAATTAATATAAAAAGTACTAATTTCATAACATCTGAAAAGTAGCAGCACTATGTTCATTAAGTTATGATACAGAAGACGAAATGGGACTTTGAATGCGAATGGGAGAAGACGAAATATAGATGTTAGGGTTTGGTCTTTCACTGGTTTCAGTTTGGAACTTTGAATGCGAATTGAAATATCAATGTCTATGCGACTACTTTTTCAATTTTTACTTTTGGTCTTTAGGTTATAGTTTCATGGACTGTGCCTCATTGTTTATTTGTTTTAGTGGAGTAGTGGAGGAATGCATAAATACTATATATATATATAATGTATTGTATTATTTATATAGTATATACAATTGCATAGTTGCGGTTTGGTTCGGTTTGGTGAAGTGTCAAACCGCCACCGAACCGAACCGCCCAAAATTAAGAAAAATGAAACCAAACCAAACCATTTGAATGTCGTTCGGTTTGGTTCGATTTGGTTCAGTGTAGTTCGATTCAATCGGTTTGGTTCGGTTTTGAACACCCCTAGGTAAAATCTTTTTACCTACATGGACACTTCATTTCCGACACTCACGCAACACATACCATAAGTTTTAGAATATAAAATTAATTTTTTGTGACTTTATCATGACAATTAATAAAAAGTAATATCACATATAAAATATATTATGAATAGATATTGTAATTTTTAAATTTTTATAAAATTTATGAGTTTTTAATTATTTTTATATATAAATATATGTTATATCGTGTCATATAATTTTAAGAATTTAACGTGTCAGTGGTCTGTGTCCGTGTCTTGTCCTGTGTTAGTGTCCATTAGGGGTGTACAAGGGACCCGGCCGGCTCGACAACTCGGTGGACCCAGCCCGGCCCGAGGGTGTTTGGGCATGAGGTTTAAAATATATTATGACCCATTTACAGAAAGGGTCCTTGTGGTTTAAAAAGTGTCAAATAGAGGGCATGAGGTTTGCTCCGTTAACAAATTAAAATAGGTCCCAAAGTCTAAAATTTAACGAAAATTTTGGCTAAAATATAATTTTAAGTCCCTAACTATTAATTTTCTATGTGTTTAGTTTCTTATTAATATGAGAGGGACTAAACCGTGATTTCAAAACAATTTTAAGAACTAAAATGTAACTTTCAACTCACAGAGAATTGTTCTTTTCTCCTTCTTTGTTCTTGATTCATTCATTCACCTTCCTTTTCATACAAACGACGCATTTGAACTCACCTTCCCTTTCTTTGGAAGAACCACACAATTTAAGTAGCTGGTTCTAGGGGTGTACAAGGGACTAGGCCGGCACGGTAACCCGGTGTATCCGGCCTGGCTCGAGGGTTTTGGCGGTGACCTCGAGGCAGTCTTCAACTAAATTTTTGAAATTTGAATTTTTTTTTGGTAAATTACACTTTGATATCCTGTAGTTTGGTCATATTTTACTTTGGTATCCTATGGTTTAAAAAGTGACACTTTAGTACTGTGGTATTCTCCGTTAACACTTTGGTATCTTTTGGAGCTATTTTTGTAATTTTAATCATAACAAATTTTGCAAAAATTATATTGACCCCAAATTGTTTTTAAAATTTTCATTTTAGTCCCTAGATAATATATTTCTTGGGACCTATTTGTAATTTTCTGAAAATATTGGGGGACAATATGTAATTTTTGCAAAATTTATTATGATTAAAATTATAAAATAGCTCCAAAGGGTACCAAAGTGTTAACAAAAAATACCACAGGGTACCAAAGTGTCACTTTTTAAACCACAAGATACCAAAGTAAAATATGACCAAACCACATAGTGCCAAAGTGTAATATACATTTTTTTTTAAAAAAAAATAGATCAAAACTTCTTAGTGGTCCCTGCTTTTTTTGTTTTAAACAAATTCTTAGTGGTCCCTGATGTATAAGGTAAAATCTTTTTACTCTCAAAAATTTTTACGTTCCGTTTAATTTTTAGGAGATGTTTGATATCTAGATTATTAATATTGCATTTTATACATAAATTATAAACTATAATTCCAGAAATATTATAATTTCAGGAATTATCCTGTAGTTTGGTCATATTTTACTTTGGTACCCTATGGTTTAAAAGTGACACTTTGGTACTCTGTGGTATTCTCCGTTAACACTTTGGTATCTTTTGGAGCTATTTTTGTAATTTTAATCATAACAAATTTTGGAAAAATTATATTGACCCCAATTGTTTTTAAAATATTTATTTTAGTCCCTAGATAATATATTTCTTGGGTCCTATTTGTAATTTTCTCATAACAATAATTGTTTTCTTAGTTTTTTTAATTAATATTTGATGAAACCTTAAAATATATTTGAAATGTGTTTGTTTTATTTTTTTTTCATAAATTATTTATCATAATTTAATTATTATTGTAAAGTATTTAGGGTAAATTACACTTTGGTATCCTGTAGTTTGACCCTAGTTCACTTTGGTACCCTGTGGTTTGAAACTTGACACTTTGATACCTTGTGGTATTCTCCATTACACTTTGGTACCCTTTGGACCTATTTTTTATCTTGTAAAAAAATTACAATATTTATTGTAGAAATTATTTTTATTAAAATTGTTAGTTTAAAAATTCAATGGTATATTTAGAAACCCGACTCAGATCCTCAGTAATTCAGATGCTCTTTGAAGTCGTCTGAAGTGGAGCGCCAAGCGAAAAAAATATCAAAACGCATCATTTCATTAAAGTTTTACAAAATCAGCTCGCCACGTACTACGATCTCAACGGCGAGCACAAAATCGGACGGTCAAAAATTGCCCAAATACAGAGGATCCAATTTCTTAGAAACCTATTATACATTTTAAAGATTATTCAAGTTAAATCAAATATAGGAATGAAACAAGCTTAGGAATATCTTAAATCATTCAAACTTTATACTCTTGAGTAGCACTGTTAAACGGGCCGGCCCGGCCCGGCCCGTTACGGGCCACGGGCTAAACGGGCCGGGCCGTTTAGGCCCGTTTTTAAACGGGCCAAATTTTTTAAGCCCAAACCCGCCCATTTAGCGGGCGGGCCGGGCCGGCCCGCGGGCCTAAGCCCGTTTTGAAAGTGCTACTCTTGAGTCATAAAATTATGATTATTATGAATGAAAAAATTATCTTTGTGTCAAATGCCTCATCAAAGTTTTCAATTTGTTCAATTGTTAGTTCTTATCATGGTGTTGTGTGATTTCAACTATTATATCTAAATGGACAATAGACCTAAACAATTTCTCTTTATGCCTTAATAAGTTAGAAGAAAGAGAAATAGATAATAATGATGCAATCTCGTTATTTGATGAGTATTGTAAGAAAATGTCATGTCTTAATTATGTGAGATAAGGAGATATTTATTTTTCTTTGTGCTAGCTTATTAAAACACATATAAAAGAGTACTCATCCAGATTATTCTTCTAGCTTAAAAATAATGACAAAAGCTAAATAGAATCATAATAGGAACTAACCATGAAATAAATTAAAAAATTTAAAAATTCAAATGTGATGAAAAATACTGTAGAGTCTAAAATAAAATTTACATATACTTTATGAACCAATATAAAACTCTGACCTTTAATATATGATTTGAGAAATGCAATAAATGGATATAAGAGAATTACTGAATTAGCATGAATGAACCAAATTTTTTTTGTAGATATAAGAGAATAGCACAGGAAAGTTTTAGAGAAATTTTGTGTGGTAGTATATATATGTCTTCTAAAATCTACCACATTATTTACACTTTATTCCAATAGCAATGAACCAAATTCCTTTATTTTATGTATAATGTGACTTTACTGCGTTCAGTAAATATAGATAAATGAGTGAATGTTTCCATAAAATAAAAAGAGTAAATGTTATGGGATATTGACATATTGTATAATGAAAATAGTAGTGAATATGGTGGACCAAAAATATTATCGGATAATCTTTGTAAAAGTTAAATTATACGGGCCCTGTATGTATGGACCACTTTTTGTTTTTCTGACAGTAGGCCCTGTATATGGACCAAAAAGATAAAAGAGCAAGAATCGTGGGGTTCTTAATGATTTAACTTCTAGTGTGCGTGTCAGACGCTGATAAGAGTGAGCTTATTTATAGAGAGAAAAAACGTGATTATTTATGCCAAAAGAAGAAAGAAGAAAAAAAAAACGTGATTATATAATCAAAATAATAATAGAAAGAAAAATATAAATACTTACATAAATTGCTTAAGATTTTTTTTGTAGTTTTATCATTTTTTTTCCTTTTGATATATTTGAATAAATAATTCTAACGATTTAGAATCATGTCCCAATTCATTTTTCTTTCATAAAAAATAACTAAACTCGCTAGTCATAGTAAAGAGGTTAGGATTTCAATTCCAAAGTTTGTGCGCTGGTTTCCACATGAACCTGGCCGGTGGAAATTGAACTCGGATGATTCTTGTGTTGAAGATTGTGTCCTAGGACCAATCATTTTATGTATATGTTTTGAACATATGTTTGATTAATTTATAGTTGATAAATTATGTCGTTATTATATTATTAGCATGTTTACTATGATAGCAATCCGTAATTGATTATATGATAATTAGTCTAAACAGTCCCTGGTCGCTCATTCAAGTGGGAACTTGAAATGAACTAAGACTAGCATGACCTCGGTGTATAGAGATACATGCACTAGATGCTTTACGAGAGTCATGGTGCAATTATGTAAGGGCTTACAAGTTGCTGGACCGGCCCGGAGAGTCCTGCATGGGTTTAGTCATTAGCTAGCCTCTCCTGTACACCTGTCACGATGCCTTAGACCTGAGGTCTTGACTATTCCGGCGTTGTAGTTGTCGAACTTTGGCCTAGTCCAACGTTGCCCGTAGTAGGGTAGCCATACAGGCTAGGTACGAGTTTGATTGATTACAGTGCTGAGGAATGTGGTTGACCAAGATGGAATTTTGCCCCTCATAGAGATGAGAGATATCTAACTGGCGCCCTCGATGAGTTTGTCCAAGGAAAGAGTGGCCACTCAGGAAAATGGGACTAACTCAGGAAATCGAGAAAGTTGTGGTTTGGATTAATGATGATGACTTTCCCGTGCCTTATCCAGAACCAAGATATTGTGTGACAATAGGGTCTATGACAAGGTGGTACTAAGGTTAAATCGGTTTTGATAAAACGATAACTCACATGTTTTGGGTAGTCGTGATGGCTTGCTAGAGTCCGCTCTCGACTTGTGAGTCATGGAGATGACTTGCTGCCAACTTCACGTGAGGCCTGCTGGGTCACACATGAGCAGGATCTAGACACCGCTTAAAGGGACACGAATTAGGGTTAATTCGTGAGTCACTCCGGTGACACAATTTAAGACATAACTAAATGTCTGGGACATAAAGTCTTGTCTTAAATAAAATCTACGATTGAGATATTTAAATTTGTGGGACAAGTTTAAATATATTAATTGTTAAATAGTTAATTGGATTAATCTATTTACAATTATAATATTAGGGAATAATAAATCAGATAAGGTTCCTAAAAGTTAGGAGATTATTGATTTATTAAATTCACTAATATTAAGAGAATTAGGGTTGAGGGTGGCGCCTCATATGTGTGTATTTTAATTAATGAAAATGTTTTTTTAATTAAAGTCATGAATTTGAATTCAAGATTTGATCTTGATTTCAAGATTCAAAATTTGAATTAAAGATATTAGGGTAATATTTTAATTCAATATTGTTGGAAGATAATAGGTTGGTTATAACTTCCTAAGAGTTAGGATTGTTATTTTGATTTATTAAATTCCAAGATAATAAAGGGGAGATGGCGCATGGCATTGTGGGTCCAAGGGAAGATTTGATCTTCCATTTGATTCTCAAAAATTGCATTTTGAATTCAAATTAAGATATTAAGGTAATATTTTAATTAAGAATTCAAGTCCTAAAATTGTGATATTATTGTAATCTCATAATTTTATAATTTGATATTCAATTATAATTAGGGAAACCCTAATTATAATTATCAAACTCCCAAACTCTATAAAAGAGGAGGCCAAGTCGACTTTGGCATGCTAGTTCACACAAGAGGAGAAAATTCGATTTTCACCTATTTTGTGAGGAAAAAAATTGGTAACCCTAATCCTAGAGAGAGAAAGTCGAACTTATCCAAGAGAGAGAGAGAATTCGACTTGTCCCAAAAAACTAGGGTTTTGAGAGAGAAAACAAGAAAGAGTTCTTGTTTCTTGCGCCACTTGAGAGTCTTGGTTCAAGAATTGTTCTTGATCACCAAGAACCGTAGATTGGAGTCCCGAGTTCTTTTGGAGAAAAGAACTGAAGGCTAGCACCTTGGTGTCAGCAAACTGTTTGTGTGGATTACCGGCAGAGGAAGGACGCTTGAAGTGGACTTCTCGGAATCGCACCATTCAACCAGATCGATTGAAATACTTGAGGTATACTTCTTCCTTTACCGGTTTAAATTCAAACAGTGGATCCTATAGGAAATCACAAGCCTTTGCGCCATTGTTTTATAATTATTTATTTTTCGCTTCCGCTGCGCGCTTTGGTCCCTTGTGATTTCCCAACATCTTGGTGTCAGCAAACTGTTTGTGTGGATTACCGGCAGAGGAAGGACGCTTGAAGTGGACTTCTCGGAATCGCACCATTCAACCAGATCGATTGAAATACTTGAGGTATACTTCTTCCTTTACCGGTTTAAATTCAAACAGTGGATCCTATAGGAAATCACAAGCCTTTGCGCCATTGTTTTATAATTATTTATTTTTCGCTTCCGCTGCGCGCTTTGGTCCCTTGTGATTTCCCAACATCTTGTTTGGGGGGAAAAGATGTTGTTGGCCCGATCTACATTGGTGGAGTCATTAGAAATAATTTAGGCCATTGGATCAAAGGTTATGCAAGTTGTGTGGGGGCGTGGTAATAGCCTTTTATCGAAATTGTGGGCCATTTACCATGGTCTCCTAGTGGCTCTGGATGCAGGATGTACTCATTTGTTGCTTGAATTTGATTGTAGTGTTATAATAGAAATAAATTTTTTGTAGTGTTATAATAGTGTAGTGCAAATAGATAAAAGAACAATTAGAGAGATAAAGTGTCAAAAGATGTGACTCTCGGTGATACATTTTCTCTCTGATTGTCCCTTTCTCTGCCTGTACTATACTATAGTGATACCGTAAAAGATCTAAATCCATGCTTAAAAATTTGACTCCTATTTGCATTTTTCCTAACCTCACTCTCCAATCTCAAACATTAATCTATGCAATAAAGAAGAACAACAAAGAAGTGGAGAACGTCGAGAGAGTACCATCATATTTACATTGTTTTCTTTTGTACTATTTGTTTTTATTTTTACGTGTTCTTGATATGTGTGTTCACACTTCACACTTTTTTCTCCATCTTCTTTTTATTTTTCATATGTATCTAATTGTTGTTTACTCTACATATGAGATATGAAAAAATGGCACACAATTGCATGTTTTTCTCGTAAGTGAAGTTGTTCATCTAGAAACGCAATACACAAACAAATTAGTTTAATTGAAAAACAAAAAAAAATGCTGCAATGCACTATATATAGCTACAGAAATTGAAAACTAAAAACTAAAGCTCCTAATGAGACTTAAGGGCTTGTTTGGGAGTGCTTTTGCTAATAAAATGGACTTTAATTAGAAAATGGGATTGCTTTTGAAATGAGATTAAGAAATGAGAGTTTTGATGATGAAATGCATGTGTTTGAGTAATTTGTTATAAATGAGATTGCTGAGATGTGAAATTATTTGAATAAGTATATAATAATTTTGATAGATAGAGAGAATTTATGAATATTTTAAAATTTCAGCGACTGATTGACTTCGTACAAATTTGGAGAAAAAATTAGTTTTCTAAATAAATCTAAATAAGAACAAAAAATAATTAATAAATAGAAAAAAATATAATTCCTTCTTAATTGTTGAAATTAGTTGTTTTCATTAAGACATATATAAATAAGAAATAATTAATTTTTTAAAAAAATGATAAAATAAATGTGTAAATAAATAAAATAATTGTCATTAATATTTTTTTATACACTTTATGTAAGAATGTGGGTGAATCCCCAATAAAAAATTGCCATAGATTACATTGGTGTTCATATACAATGACTCTTTTCATAAAGTATGACAATTATTGTTATAGATGTTCGTTTTATTTTGTTCATTGTAAACACTCCACATGTTTATTTGAACAAAGTTACATCGGTGTCAAATGACATAACATTTAAGATATATAAATTTTCTTTGACACTTGCAACTGCTATGATTGCCTTACTCTTCAGGTCTTGACATTATCATATACAACTATTAATGACTTATCATTTGTTTCTCATGCCCATTACTTACTGCAAAATTATGACAAAGCCTCTCCGATACATAGAGGGGGCTCTATAATGTTCACAACAACTAGCTCATAAATAAATATAACACTTTCCTGACTGTAAATCTAACAGAGCGACGCTAGAGTCAATTACATAAGATAAATGAATCAAAGCCATGGAATCAAATAAAATTATCCACACGAACAAGTGTGCGGGACTCCAGGAGGTCTAGACAGCACTAGGAGATCATTCATGCAACCTGAAACTGAAAATGGTAAACAACGGGGTTAGTCAAGAGACTCAGTGAGTAATCCAACCTATTCTAGTCGTGGAGAGCAAGGTATCTCCACCAGTTTCAAAATAATAACACATGCTCTTAGTACAATCATATTTCAAATGCATATAAACAAGTCAAGCATCTTTACCATCGTAATCAAAGTCATCATATAGTCAACTATCTAAGTACATTTTGTAATTCGAATGATCATATAGGTCACATACTTGAACATCCAATAAAAATTCCATGAATTCCAAATCTGTAATCATTCAAAGTCATTTCGCAAATCTGAAATACGTTTTTAACATAAACCCCATGGGTGGCGCCCCCGTTACTGGTGAGTGAGATCGAAGGTCCTGCAAAAGGCCTATCCTACGAGAACGAGTAACTCCCCACCTCTAGGGTCGGAGGCAGTCTACTTGTGGCACGTCCCCGAAAGCCTAGAACCATGCCCACCTCACATCCTGGCCAACGGATGGGTGACTCCGGGACCGAAAGCCTGGCTGGTACGTACCCAAAAGTCCCAACGACTCACCCACTAGCCAAAAACCATTTTTCAAATAACATCAAATCTCATTTTTATCAAAATATTTGTCAAAATATGATATCATACACTTAAGTTTCAAATAAGCTTTTCAAACATACTTTCGTAAAAACTTTAACCTTGCCAAAAACAATATGCACCAAATATTTTACATAAGCATGATAAAACAAGTTCTAGAATAGAGAGGATACTCACCTGAAGGTCATGCACAATGACCTAAAATCCACTATTCAAATACTACCTCCAAACTTGGGTTAAATGCATAACACCTAAGTTAGATAGCAAAGTGGATACACTATATTAGGATGCTTCTAACATATAGACTCACCAAAAGACATCTTTCACTTAACTACTTCATATTATGAATCATGCTCAAGTTCCTATTTATTCTCCATATCAACAACTTTGACACTACACCAAATATAAGACACTAGTCTAACTTTATGAGAACTTGGGTTAATATTTGGGAGCTTTAACAAACTCTTTATCAATTATCAAGTTTTTCAAAAAGGTTATTGCTAAGATATCCACTATCAAAAATGAAAATCCACACTTTACATTTTAAAATGTAAGATTATAGTTCCAAGATTGTCCATAATTCCATAGAACCCACTTAGTTCAACAAAACCACCAAAATCATCTATAGGGACCAATTTGCAACTTTAAAGTTTTATTCCAAAGCATCAATACTCAAAAACCCAATTTAAAGTGTGCCCTAGATTTTGAGTTCATGAATGAGGAAGGGGAGAGCTTCAATCAACTAGCTATGTGATTAAGGATGAAAAGTGGATCACAAATAACCTCTATTTACAGAAGAAACAACAGCAAAGCAGCAAAACCACATCAGTTTTCGTTTTGAAGTATCAAGCATCAAGGAAAATGAAGAATGTAAGAGAGGAAGAGCACAAACCATGAGGGAAGAGGAAGAAGGGCGGCGGTTGAGGAGAGGGTGGCCACTATCGCTGGCGGCGTGCTGTAAGACTCCGGTCACTGGCATCGAAGGTTGTCTATGTGGTGATTGTTGCGGGTTACATGATGGAGAGGAAGGAGGGTTCGCTATTTTTGGAATAAAACCAAGTGAGACATCGGTGAGAGAAAAAAAAGGGGTTGTTGGGGCTTATTTGTGATTCTAGGAAATTCTAGAAAACTCTTAACACATGATTCCAAGGTTAAAATCAATATATTTCCCTAGAAAGTTTTGAATTCCTTCAAATCAGTCCCTAAAATGAAAACTTTTTAGAAATATAGATTTTTGCTAAAATTTATATCATTGGATTCATTGCGAATAGTAGATCTCAAATATGCAATTTATTTTTGAAAACTCTATCTCCATTCATTCTCGTTTCTTACTCGAAAGTGTTTCATTACAATATCTTAATAAGAATTCAGATAAAATTTTAAATTCTATTTGCTCCCAAAATTTAACCACAAGTTCATAGTGACTTCTAGATTTACTATATAATCTAATTTTAGAGCTACTAACTTTAATACTCCCTTTAATTTATTGGGGTATTACAACGGCGAAGAAGACAAGGACTCATTTCAAGTTTGCAGAAATAGAAGAGAGATGGAATAAAAGTCAATAAGTCATCGCCAAAAAAAAGAAGGAAAAACCTTGTTTTTTTTCTTAAACTGTGTGTTTTCTTTTTTCTTGATCGCAATGGTTTTCCGAATATCGTTTTAAGCCAATCTTTATTCCACCCTTCAATTCATCTTGTCTTTTGGTCTCTTTATTGTAAGATTAGAGGAAAAGAAAAAGAAAGAAGCAAACTCGTGACTAATTTTTTTTTTCTGGTGATGTCACCAAAAAAGGAGTTTTATACAAATAAAAAAAGCATTGTAGAAAGAACAAAAATAAGGATTAACATAAATATGTTTAAAATTATAACTTTCTTCATCTCTTGCTTCTTCCTGTTTTTGCACTTTCGCTCTTTTTCACAACTTCAAATTTTGGCCAAGAGTTAGTTGTGGTTGTCCTCTTCCAATCATATGCTTCTTCTCCATAAATGAATTCAAAAATGGAAAGTGTGAAATAATTAAAGAAAGACATTTTCACAATGCTTTCCTTGAAATATATAGATACTTGAATTAGTATATCTGTTCATCATTAGACACATCTATTTGACAAATATGATGGTTCAGGGTAGTTTCAAAAATTAAAATATTTGTGAAGGTATGTGATGGTTCAGTGTTTAGCCTTAGCGTTCCTTGAAATATATAGATACTGTATTAAATGGTGTATCTGTTCATTATCATACACATCTTGACCAATATGATGGTTCAGGGGTACTTTCAAAAATTAAAATATTTGTGAAGATATGTGATGGTACAGTGTTTAGTCTTATTTCAAAAAGGGCAGTTTAGGAAAAGAAAGTTGACACCAACTCACATTTTTAAGTAGTAAAGATTTAAAAATTGTATTGATATAATTAAGAAAAACAAAATTATACTTGAAATTCTGACCACCACAATTCTTTAACATCTGATGGCACATCTCGTAAACAATTGTAAGGCCCTTTAAAGTTGCTTTTTATAATATTTGCTATTATAGTGCAAGCTTCCTTATGACGGGGATTGAAACTATTTTATAAACAAATAGACTTAGTCAAAGTTTATAAAATAATAATAATAATAATAATAATAAGTAATATATAAAAAATTACCCTGTTAAGCCATCTGGTTGAATTACTTTTTTAGTAAGTATTCCTTGAATATTTGCTTCTTCTTGATTAGAATGTGCATCATGACCGGATGGAGCTGGTGATGGAGTTGGTGATGGAGATGGGTCAAGTGCTTGATTTTGAGGTAGACATTGCTTGTTAGAAGAAGAATCCCTACATTGTTGAAATTGAAGAAAGTTTCCAACTTGAGCATTTGGAGAAGAATTAAAAAATTGTTGCGTAGAATTCAAAAATTGTTGAGTAGAAAACATCCATGGATTAGATTGAGGGAACATCCATGGTGAAGGTTGTTCTCCATGTTGTGTCCCTTGCATAGGCATCATATGCCATGTAGGCAAAGTTTGTTCTTTTTGAACAACTTGTTTTTGCTTTTGGTTTTTTTCTTGGATGGATGAAGTATCATGTGATTGCCCTTCTTCTCTAGACATCTAAATTAAACATCATAAAATTATGATAAGCAAACATGATGAAATTATTGTAAAAAATAGTAACATACCTATTTTTGAACTAATTTTAAATGATCAAAGCATCATGAAATTATTATAAACATACATCATGAAATTACTGCAAAAAATATAAATAAGTAACATACTTTTTTTTTTCTTGAGAGAATTTGGTGATGAAACCAAGTGATAGGGCATGAGTTGAGAAAGAAGTGTGAGTGAATAGAGATGGAGAAAGTTACCATGAGAAGTTAAAATATTAGTAGTATTGCAATATTGCAATAATGTTTTATTTATAGCATATTAGCATTATGCATGCGTTTGTGTGAGTGAGAGAGAGAGAGAGAGAGAGAGAGAGAGAGAGAGAGAGAGAGATAAATTTCATTTTGAATCCTTAATTTTTCTTAAATTTAAATATTTAGTCCCTATATTTTGAAATTATATTTTTAATCATTATGATTGAAAAAGTATTGACTATATATTTCTTAAAAGATTATTTATAATGATAAAATAATTTGTATTTATAATAAAATCATGGATTTAAAAAAGTATATATTCAATATTTAATGACTAAAATGTAAGTTTTTGTTCTAGTTTGATGACTAAAATACAATTTTACTCTATTTTTTTTTGTTTCACCCACCTATTGAATGTTATTTAAGACATAGAAAAGATAAAAGGCAAAGTGCTTTCACAAATTCTGCTCCTCATTTCACATTATCTTCACTCCATTTCACAAATACATTCCCCTTATGTGAAAGCAAGTGCAGGGAGGTACACAAAATATTTTTTTTCATTATTATTAATATGAAAACCTCCCTTTGAGCCTGACTGAGGCAATGGGACATATGAAAAGACTTGTGGTAATGACACATATGAAAATAAAGCTACTACCTCAATTCGAGAGGTAAGAATAACTCCACATTGCCTGCATTGAGCCTCACAAACATTAAAGCTAAACTAAAAATGCACTCCACCTCTATTTTTATGAATCCTTAGAAAACCCGTTTTTAACTTCAATATTTAATGGCTTCATACGTAAATTTGTATCATTGTTTTGTCATATCTTTATTACTTGTTGATTTCAGTGATCGGCTTCCAAATATGATCAGGTAACGCGATAAAGGCGATTGGAAGTAAATTCTTCATAAAGATGTGACAATCATGACTTTTCATGTGTGTTAACTTCACATCACTTGAATCCACACATCTAGAAAGATTTGAAGAATATCCATCAGGCATTTTTAAACCTTTGACCCACTCACAAAGCTTTTCTTTCTTGCAATGTCAAAGTGTAATTAGCTTTTGGCTTCAACAACTTCCCATTTTTCCCTGCTTAGCTTGCAACTCTAATTCTTTTCACCTACAATACTCCTTTAAATCCTGTCTTGCTTTTATGTTGTCTTTGGTCTTCCCTTTGACATCCATAACGGTATAAAATATGTTATCAAACACATTTTTCTCTGTGTGCATCACATCTAAATTATGACGAACCAATTGATGTTTCCAATATGGAAGCTCCCAAAATATGCTCTGTTTCGTCCAGTTGAGATATTCTCCATATCCTTCCAATCTATAAATACCATGCTCAGTTACTTTAGGAAGATTACAAACCCATGATGATAAAATTTCTCCATTGAACCTTGGAGGTGGAGGATCTCCTTCAACTATGTTTTTATTGAAAGCATATTTATTTCTTCTAAAATCATGATTCGAAGACAGAAATTGTCTATGACAATCGAACCAAGAATTCTTTCCTCCATTCTTTAATGTGAAAGCTTTTGAGTTTTGCATACAGTATGGACATGCTAATTTTCCTGCAGTGGTCCATCCAAATAACATCCCATATGCCAGAAAGTCATTTATGGTCCACATTAGTATTGCCCTCATCTGATAGTTTTGCTTCCTTGATACATCATATGTCATTACTCCTTCGTTCCATAGAAGTTTTAAATCATCAATAAGTGGTTGTAGGTATATATCAATCTTACTCTTTGGATTGTGTGGCCCTAGAATTATTACAGTAAAAAACAGGTATGGAGCTATCATACACAATTCAGGAGGTAGGTTGTAAGGAGTAATTATAACTGGCCAACAAGAATATGGAGAAGTTGATTGACCATAAGGAGTGAATCCATATGCACACAAACCAAGTCTAACATTTCGTGGTTCCACAGCAAAACCAGGATACAACCTATCAATATATTTCCAAGCTTCTCCATCTGAAGGATGACATAATACACCATCTTGTCTCTTGTTACTACAATGCCAGCGCATATGTAATTCGCAGATCTCATTGATGCATAAAGCCTCTGCAATCTAGGAACAATAGGAAAATAATTCATCCTTATTTCTGGTATCGGTTTTGAATTTTTTCGCCGCTCAAGAGGATTCTCTTTATATCGAGGAGCACCACAAAATTTACAGTTAGTATCATTGATATGTTCCTTGTAGTACAACATACAACCACTACGACAAACATCAATTTTAACACTTGATAAGCCAAGTTTCGATACCAACTTTTTCACCCTATACCAATTAGGGAGCACACGATTATCTTTCGGCATGCCTTCTATCATCAGACTTGCAAATTCATTAAAACTACTTTCCGAAACGTTATGTTTAATCTTAATGCTTAACATTCTCACAGCATAAGACAATTCAGAATGTGTTGTACATCCTGGCCACAATGGTTGTTTACGTGAATTTAGCAAATCCAAAAATTCCCCACCTTGTAAATCAGGCGACTCATCAACATCTGCATCCATATTCCCATCTACTTCTAATTCATCATGCCCCTCAACATCAAAATGAGGACCAACTGCATCATCTATCATTCTTTCATATCTATCATATTCATCCTCCCTGACATGAGAGCTACTTGAAGCTCCAAAATCTACATTGGGCATCACCAGGGTCTCGGTTACCACCATTCTTTCTCAGGACACAAAATTATTTCTTGGTTCAATCTCACCATGAGATGTCCAATACTAATAACCAGGTTGAAATCCTCTTTTATATAGGTCTACCTTAACTTCTTCAACAATTAAATAAGCTCAATTTTTATGTTTAGAACAGGGATATCTAATCTTTCCTTCTACTGCATAGACTTCATTTTGAGATGCAAAATTAACAAACTCATCTACCCCTTGTAAAAATTCATCTATATAACCTCGACGTCCAGGATTTAGTCTATTATACGTCCACCTACGATGATTAGGGATTTCCATTTTTCTATAAAAAAAAATAAATATTATTTTAAACTTTGTCAACCATATACATATATGAAGCTTCTAGACATGTGTTTAGGTGTACAAATAATTTAATTAGCAACAGAAAACCAAGATGATAAAATAATTAAGAAAAATAAAAAAAAATAAGGCTAAGATAAAATTAAATGAAATAATCTCTCACTTTTTGTCTAAAAGATTTCTTCAATCTCAGGGGCATTTTTTTATATAATACATAATATATATATATATATATATATATATAATTCTTACTTACAACAATATATAGATTGGAGAATAGCTAGATGCTATATACGCATACAGAAAAAAAAAGGTAACAGTTTCATTAATTAACTTGTGAATGAGAAAGAGAGGGAAAATAATTGAAGATGAACAAGTGTGAGAGGAAGACGTGTCAAAATCCACTTTTGTGATGTAATATGGATGGGATGAGGTATTAAATAAAAAGGAGAGTGGGGTCCAAAATTTTCATCCCATTTGACAAGCGAATATATTATAGGTGAAAAGACCACCACCTCTCTCAAAGGAATGTACTGTGCAATTTCCGCCACCTACGTACATACCCAAAACTCAACCACCCTCACCTCCATCAAAATATACAGTGTGAAACCCACTTAGAATTCCATTTAAGACTCTAATCTAAAAGCAATAGATAATCAAATCTATTTATATAAAAAGATAAATATGTACAAGTTGAAGACTTCTTAAAATAATGTAAGATAATTTCTTTTTCTCCTTATTGTAAGATGAAGTATGAATATGAACCCAAATTTCATAAAAGAAATTGAAAATGAAAAAGATGAGAGAGGAACATGTAAGAGTATTTCAAAATTGTAAATGGGAAATAGGTATGTGGTGGATGTATGTTTTCAGATAGTTAAAAAAAATTGCATTTATTATTCTTAACAACATTTATTAGTTATAGGTGTGGTAGTTGGACATATAATTTCAGAAAAATTTGAAAAAAAAAATATAACATCAACCGAAATATCAACCGAAAAGTGGATGGTTATTTGGGGCAAACAATTAACTGTGTTTCGGTTGGAAATCAGTCGCAAGCTTAGTGGTAGTAATTTAACCAACCGAATGACGGTTGGTTAGTGAGAGAGAAACATTCTCTCCTTTTCAGTTGGAAATTGGTTGGCTACTTCGGTCAATTTCCACACACATTCTTATAGTGAATAGACACAAATTAAACTGGTAAACTACGTACTCTTGTTATTGATTTTCATTAATGTGATGTATATATATAAATATAATATTAAGCAAGTCCAGAGACACTAACAACTTAACAGGAAACCAAAACCACTATGTCTCCTTCATAGGTCCTCCACACTTAGTGGAAATCTTTATAGACATAGATTGTTCACTAAACATAGACACAGGAACAGTAGATTACAATCTACATCTCAACCCATCCCTTGCTTTAGAACCAAACAACCATCCTCCTCATCTTGATAACTTCTCTCCACCCTCTTCCCCTCCTCCAAATCCAACCTTTTTACCTATGAATATCCTTGCCTGGAATATTAGAGGTGCTGCCAATGCAGATTTTAGAAGAGCCTTTCGTGATTTGCAACAAAAATATTCTCCTGACATTGTGGTGCTCACTGAAACTAGAACTAGTGGTTTTAGGGCCCACAATATTCTTACCTCTCTTGGTTATGATAACTTCTTTAAAGTCGATGCCATGGGTTTCCCTGGAGGCATTTGGGTTCTGTGGCATTCTCACATTGTCACCGTGGAGCCCCTAGTTTCCTCCTTCCAAGAAGTTCACTGCAAAGTGAAGGTAAATAATCAAGCTTTCATCCTGTCTGCGATTTATGCTAGTCCCTCTTTTAATATTCGTAAAAATCTTTGGAATAGCCTTTCTCATGCTTTTAACGACTTTAACCTCCCTTGGATGATGATTGGTGATTTAAATGATATTGCCTCTCCTAAAGAAAAATTTGGTGGTAGACCCCCTTGTATAAATAAAATGACTATTTTTAATAACTTTCTCAACTCTTGCAACCTAGTTGACTTAGGTTTTTCAGGTCCCTTTTTCACCTGGACTAATAATAGGGAGCATGGAAAAACCATTCGCACTAGAATAGACAGATGCCATGCTAATCCTTCTTGGTTAAATCTCTTTCCCAACTCCACTGTCTCTCATTTACTCCGTACCCATTCTGAACACTGCCCCCTCCTTCTCAGTATTTTACAAAATACTCAATCAAAAAATAACTTTTTTCGATTTTTTTGGCTAAACCACCACACTTTTCCTGATTTAATAAAAGCTTCCTGGAATAATAACCTAAAAGATATTGATGATAACATTCTTAACATTGAACAAAAGATTAAAATTTGGAGCAAAAATCATTTTAAAAATATTTTCTATGAAAAAAAACATCTCTATTCTCGTATCCTTGGTCTTCAAAATATTCATTGCCTCAATCCCTCACCTCAACACCTTGCTCTTGAAAAAACTCTTCAACAAAAGCTTTCTCGGATCTTAAAACAAGAGGAAGAACTGTGGTTCATGAAATCTAGAACTAATCATATCTCTCTAGGAGATAAGAACACTAAATTTTTTCATCAAAATACCTTGATTAAAAAAAAGAAAAACTACTTCCTCTCCTTAACAAGAGAGGATGGATCCATCACCTGGGACCAACAAGAGATTACCTCCTCTATTCTCTCTCATTTCAAAAATATCTATTCCTATTCTACCATTCCCTCACAATCTCAACCTTCTCTCCCTCACCTTCCCTGCCTCTCCAACTTACAAAAAGAATCTCTGGCTAACCCTCCTACTGACCTTGAAATTAAAAAGGCTTGTTTTGACCTTCACCCACTTAAAGCTCCTGGAGAAGATGGTCTCCACGCCATCTTTTATCAAAAAAACTAGGATATTATTAAAGATCAAATCTTTTCCCTCATTAATAATATATTCATTTCTGGAGTAATACCTAACTCTTGGGGAAATACTATCCTCTGCTTAATTCCCAAATTCAAAAATGCCTCAAAACCCTCGCACTTAAGACCTATCGGTCTCTGCTTAACACATTATAAAATCTTGGGAAAACTTTTATCGAACTGTCTAAAACCTTACCTTCCTAACTTGATTTCTCCTTTCCAAGGTGCTTTTCAGAAAAGAAAGCATACAAATGATCTTTTTATAACAGCCCACGAAATTATCCATTCTATGAACCTTTCTAAAGCAAAATCTGGCTGGATGATCATCAAACTAGATATTACCAAGGATTTTGACACTATTTCATGGGATTTTATTCTTAATATGCTTCATCTTTTTAATCTCCCTGACTCCTGAATTTCAATCCTAAACTCCATCTTCCACTCCTTCTCCTATACTCCTATTATTAATGGTAAAAAACTTCCTTTTTTTAAACCCCAAAGAGGAATTAGGCAAGGTGATCCTATATCACCTTACCTCTTTATTCTTGCAATGGAATATTTAAGTCACTCTATTTTAAATCAAGTTTCTGCAAAAAAATTGGGACCCTTTCTCTTTCACAAATAAAAGTAACGATAGCAATATCCCCTTTTCTCATCTTTTATTTGCAGATGACATTCTTCTCTTTGCTAAAGCCACTAACAAAAATATCTCTACCATTCAATCTTGTCTTAAAAATTTCTCTGATATTTCTCATCTAGATTTTAATCTTGATAAGTCAAAAATTTGGCTTTCAAAAACTGTTCCTATTTCCTTCCGTAACCACATTCAAAACACTATGAATATTCCCTGCTCAAATTCTTTAGGAAACTACTTAAGTTTTCCTCTTAAACCTTCTTACAAAAAAACTGATTTTAACTTTATCATCAACAACATCCATTCTAAACTTCAAGGTTGGAAACGAAACTCTTTATCCATGGCAGGTAGAATTCAACTCATCAACTCCACCCTCTCTTCCATTGCTGCCCACTCGATGCAATCCTTCTCCCTCCCTATCTCTATTCAAAAAAAAATTGACACCATCAATAGAAACTTCCTTTGGGATCATGATGCCAACTCAAAAAAAAATCCATCATATAAATTGAGACTGTATTACTAAACCTAAAACCCTAGGGGGCCTTGGTATCAGAAAATCAAACAACACCAATGCTTTCTTTATGGCAAAAGTTAAATGGACTACTCTTACAAAAAAAAACAATCTTAGCTCTAGAGTCCTTCGTATTAAATATGGCATGAATCTAGATAAGAATATTCATAACAAATCCTTTATAAGAAAAAGCATTGATAAAGATAATAACATTATAGAAAATAACTCTATTTGGATCATTGGTAATGGTATGTCTGTAAATTTTTGGTCTGATACCTGGCTTTCTTGTGGTCCTCTAAAAAATTATGTTTTTGGTCCTCTTCCTTTAAATCACATCCAAAACTCTGTTTCCTTTTACAAAAATCAGTATGGTGTTTTTGATTTCTCTATTATTCCTTATGACTTTCCTGCCAATATTAAAAATCTTATCTCAGCTACTCCTTTTGACTCCACCAATACCTCTGCAGATTTCATTAGCTGGTCCCCTAATTCTAATGGTATTTTTTCCACTGCTTCTGCCTATCTTTCTCTTTTTAAGGATTATCAACTTTATGATCATTCTTGGATTTGGAAATCTACTCTCCCCCCTCGCTATCCTCTTTTTCTCTGGAAACTTTTTAATAATGCTATCCCTACAAATAATATCCTCTTTAATAAAAACTGCTCACCCTCTCCTCTTTGTAGCCTCTGTCATGATTCCAATGAAGATTTTGATCATCTCTTTAGAAATTGCCCTAAAGTGTTACCAATCTGGAGTTCCCTTGACCCTCCCCTCATTAATAGTAGTGTTTCTTTCCCTGTTTGGTTAAAGTTCCACTGCAACCACAAAAAGAAAATATATCCCAACATTCCTTGGCGTATCCTCTTCACTTTTATCATCAGAAAAATCTGGATGGCCCGTAACGACCATATCTTCAACCAAAAACCCTTCAATCCTTCCCTTATCATAAACACTTGTAAAGCTGAATCCATTGAATTTATTTATCTTTTCTCTCAAAACACTGTGTCTCCTCAACCTTCTTCTTCTTCGTACATTTGTTGGACTAAACCTAACCCTCCTTTCTTTAAATTAAATTGTGATGGATCAGCAGAGGATAAGTTATTAGGTGCTGGGGGCATTATAAGAGATTATGCTGGAAATTGGTTCTCTGGTTTCTCCATCTTTCTTGGTGCAGGAAATATTCTTAAGGCTGAACTTTGGAGTATTCTGCATGGACTCCAACTTGCTAAAGATCTTAATATCACCCATATTATTGTTGAAACTGACTCTTCCACTACAGTTCATCTTCTCACGGATCCTAACACTTCTACTCATCACCATCTATTCTCTCTTATTAAAAATTGCAGATGCTGCCTGCAACAATTTGAGGAAGCTAAGATCAGACATATTTTCAGGGAAGCTAACCAACCTGCCGATTTGTTAGCAAATTGGGGAAGAACTAGTTTTTGCCCCAAGACTATCTTTACTTCTATGCCTAGCTTTATCTCCATGTCTTGCCTTTATGATTTTATGAATTTCTGTTATCCTAGGATTTGTAACTCTCTAGTACCTTTGGTTTGTAATTCTGCAATTTCAGTTTCTTACTCTTCTAGGAATTTATCTGCTTCTTGTAATGCAACCAACACTGGTTTGGCTTGCAATTTTCCTTTTCCTGTCAATAGTGTGTCTAGGAGTAACTCTGTAGTATAACCTTTTTGGTTATACCCTCTATGTTATTGCTTTTGTCTTTGATGAATTTCGATCTTTATCAAAAAAAGAGAAGAGGGACCCTCACAGGAATTTTTAACATTACCTATAAAAAGTGGAAGGGCCGCAGCCGCTGAGACAACGGTGGCCCAAGAGAGAGAGAGAGAGCTAGGGTTTGGTGGCTATGATAATGTAATTATTTTTAAATACTCTGTTATTTCGAATTGTACAATTTTTAATAAAAATAAATTTAGATTCATTGAATTATAGTAGGAAGAAAGGAAAAAATGAAAAATGTCAGCCATACAATACTCTGAAATTTTAAATATTTATTTATTATTTTTAAAATTAAATATGTATTTGCAATTGTATCATGCATCAATAAATAATTTAAGAATAAGTTAATAATTCGATTTCTAAAAAATTACTGAATTTTAATTTCTACGAGATTTTAATTAAGAAAATTTATTATTTGATTCTTAAATAAATGAATTAGTTTATAAATAATCAAAATTAAAATCTGTCGCACCGGTTCCTCATTCTAGTTATATATATATATAGAAGATTATATAGTCTGTCACCAAAAAAAAAATTATGCAATCAAAGTTTTGCTACAAATTAAAAATCATCTATATATTCAACCATAGCATTTTTTCACTATGTGATGAGGTCCCTTCATGAGCTGAGTTGCCACTTTGAGATATACTCTCGCCATGTGATCATTGATCAATCTCCAAATACACTAATTCTAGATATTTGCTTAGTATATGTCTCGTGCCACCTAACCATACTTAGCTACTAATCTCCAGCTTTTGATGCGCAGCATACACGACAACAATACTGGTATTATATATAGCAGCCATTGATTATATAGACTTATAGTCATACCTGATAACTCATGATATATACACACACACACATATATATATATATATATCCTATTGATCAGTCTTCAACAATAGAGGATTAATTTGCACTCATACACATAATTATATAATCTCGACCACTCGACCAGCTTTCTCCTTTTATGTATGCCCTGCGTACTTTAAAGCTACTTATCCTACTTCTATTATATACTATCTTTTATCCAGTAGATATATTGCTTGAATGGGAATTTGTTAATGCCACATCTTCAAATACAAAAAGACAATTATATATAGGGAATCAATAGATTCTGGTTTACCAATTTCATCAAAAAGATTCTTTATTAAAAACAAAGCATTAATATAGTAGCATTATAGCTTTGGAACAGTACAAAGTTGAAGGGAATCCATCTTGATATTATATATATATTAGAAGAGAATGGAATTAGTACCTGTAAATTAGTGATAGATGTTGCAACTTTTGAGGAAAAAAATACATACTTTAATAATGATTTAGCATAGACTATAAGTGCATACGTAATTCGGTCAAGATTTTAGCATAGATTAAAGTGATCTAAAATGTCCAAATGACAATAAAGATGGAAAACAAGGAAAGACAATCAATATGGGAACCACATGTGGAATATATATAATGTATATGCTGGAACCACAATTGGTTTGGACTGATTTAATTTGCCAATATTTTATACCTTTAAACCTTTAAGCAGAACATGTGTCGCGCGCACACAAATATCATTTGACTTTTTATGTTATAGATATTTGAATCCCCGACCCTTGTAATAATATATATACTTAATAGTTCATATAGAAAATAAATACTTAAGATGGTGAATAGAATGTACCAATAAGAAGAATATATAAAATTGAAAGACTCTGACATCTCTCCATTGCCACTGTCACTTGGTCTCACCAATGTCGTGTGCGTTGAAAGCAAATGCAGTGGAGCATGTGCTTCTTGTGAAATTAAGCTTCGTGGAGATGGTGGTTAAGTTTTCTTTCTTTTTTCTTTTTAAATTTTGGTCACCAGGCCAAAAAAAGAATTCCTGTGTAGATTACAGACAGAATCATGGAATATTTCATCTCTAATCTGTCTCTAAGAAAACAATCACAAAAAAAAACACACCACATAAGGAAAAAACACCACACCACACCAGGGGAATAAAACCAAATATGAGAAAGTCACTACCAAAAGGGGAATTAGATCAGATCTAAGTTTAATGAACTCAAAAAAAAGAAGACGAAGGAAAGAAGAGGAAGGGGAGGCTGTGCGTCAGACATGGAGGAAGACGAGAGAGTTGTAGAGAGAGGGAGGAGAAAAGGTGGGTGGGGAACTAGGGTTTTGTGGAAAATGACATGATGATGTTGCATGTTATATTGCTGAGAAATACATTATGCTAACTATTTCAAGATGCATGAAAGATTTAGTCCAGTTCGTTTGTGTTCTGATTATAATCTACTTTGATTATAATCGTAATAAGCATGTTCGTTTGCGTTTATTTTCTGATCAAATTATAATCTTGATTTTTTTATAATTAAACACACCTAATTACACTTATACCCCTATATATATACCTATAATTACCTATACTCTAATACATTCAATCACACATCACAAGGCTAAAATAGTAATTTACTTGAAATGGTCGATCGATTCTGTCAACGGTGGATCGAATATCGACCTGAGAAAGATATTAGGCCCGACATTCGGTCCACCGATTCAAAAAACGGTCGACCAAATTTCAACCTGAGTATGCTATCTGGCCCGACGTTTCGGTCCACCGATGCAAAAAATGGTCGACCAAATACCTGAAATGAGCCACATTGAAATTTTTTTTCGGGTCCGGAGTGTTTTTTTACATTCTCTCTCATCTTGTGCCAAACGGTGGACCATTTTTTTGATAGTCCACCGAATGTCGGGGCCTGATTACTACACTTTAGTCCTTTTGGTCCACCATTTCGGAGGCAAAAATAGAATGGTCGACCAAACGAAATAAACACCTCACAAGTTGCCTATGATTATAATCATATTGTCACGATTCCCAAGGCAAACAGTGACAAAATCTTATTTTTTTAAAAACAACAATCACATCCAAACACACTTTGATTATTAGTCAAATCACATCTTACTTTTTCCAACTTTTTCTTCCATTTCTACCCCTATACAATTTATCAATTTTCTTACCCTTCTATCTACCAACCACAATCATTACATACTCATTTCAATAATTTCACACCAAATAATCAACTTTCATCCAAACACCAATACACAAATAATCAACTTTGATTATAATTATGGATTTGGATCCTCTAGAGTTCTTTCCCATGCATTTCTTGTGGAGTTAGACTAAAAATATGGATTCTATGAAATAAAAATATACAAAAACCAAATTTCCTTTTTCTCTCTCTTCTTTTCTCTTCCTTTCTCTCTCATACTCTACAAGAAATGTAGAGAAAGGAACTCTAGAGGATCCATTTCCGAACTTATTAGACAAGTCATCCTTAAACAAATTTTATATTATATACACTTGTCTACTAACATCCAAATTCATTCACCATCATGTTTTAAACATATAGTCACTCAAGACTTATTAACACTATATATTGAATGAGATTTTGCATATGTAGCATTACTATTATTTTAAATATTTTCAAAAACTAATTTTATGTAAATAGTCAATAAATCAATAGTGTGTACCTCTTGTAGAACCTTATTTATATTTTTTTTGGTCATAAAGACATTAATATCATTCTTATTTTCAGTAGCTACTTTTATAAAGACGTGAATTATATACTTTAAAATTGTTGGAACAACTACTTCAAAATAATTAAGAGAAACAACTAAACAAGAGAAATTAAAACATGTTAGTAAATAAACATATGTGGTACTCTTTACTCTTGGGCTGAGGCAGGGGTATCTCGCTTTTTTTTTGGTTATTTATATCTTTCACATATTGATTTAGTCATATCACATGATATAGTTGATATACAAACGTGCTACCTCCAAAATACAACAGTACAATACAATCATGTTTCATCTATCACTCTCTCTACTAAAGAGATGTACACGACTCTATCTCCACTCCATCTCTATTTCCAAATATACAAAATATAATGTGTATATTATTACTCTACGCATATATATATATATCACATCTCATTTCAAGGTCTCATATTTATATATAGATGGATGACTCATAAAGTACTTTAATTCATTTTAAGGTCATGTCACATTAACATATGCTTCTAAATTTACATGGAGTTTCAAACGGCATGGTCAACATTACATCACACTTTTAATGACACTTAAATATATGTTTGTTGCATCTATATGAGGCTCTCACATTTCGCCGTTTCTTTTATTATAAGAAAAGAGCTACGTTTCATGAAGTTTCAATCTATCTTTGTCTCTTTTTCGCTTCTCTCTCATCTATATAGGGGGAGCTTACGTCTAGGGGTTATTTAAATATTTTATATAATATATATAAATATAAAATGAAAATATAAAACAAACTTTTATTTTTAATTTATATATGCATATTTAATTAAATGATAATAATAATTATTATAATTATTTTTATAATAAGTTTTTAAATATTTTTATCATAAATAAATAAATATTAAATATATTAATTTTGTGAGTATATTATTTAAGATATTATAAAAAATTATTTGTTAACTATTTTTTAATTTATTTCTAATCCCAACTTAAAATGATAAATTAAAATAGTTAGTTGATGAAACTTTTTAAAAGGAATTAAAAGTATTAATCAACAAGTATTTGCAATGTAATGGTAAACGACCTGCACTCCACCTTAGGTACCACCTTCTTACAAAGAGCACAGTCTACCACTGCCATATAACAAGAACTTCTTTCACTTTAAACATTTTAATTATATTTAAAAAAAATTGTTTCCTAAACATATAAATGGGTCAATATTTTAGTTAAAGAGAATTCGAATATATTATACTAACCGGCTGATCAATTAATGAAAGAAGTATAATAAAGCTATCATGCATGGCACTTTAAAGATCATGCACAAGAACTTCCGTTGTCAAGCATTGCAAATTGTTGACTAATTCTCTCTAAAAGAGCTCTTATAGGGAGAGGATTGTCCCATTAAAAGAACTTCCATTGTCAAGCATTGCAAATTGTTAGAAGGCCCTTTAACTAAGTGATGTGGGACTTCAACACGCCCCTCTCACGCCCAACTCGAGCGTGAAGCCAACGACCGGGTTATTCACAGGGAAGCCCACAGTAAGGCTCATCCATCCCACATGCCCAGGCTTTGATACCAAGTAGAAAGGCCTAACTCTCCCAAAAAGAGCTCTCATAGGAAGATGGTTACCCCATTATATATATAGTGTTAGAAGGCCCTTTAACTAAGCGATGTAGAACTTCAACATAAATGTTGGACCATATGCACTAGCTATTTGAGTTGTTAGTAACAACATAAGATAGTGCACTATTGATTATGCACTAGCTCGTATATTAGTATATGTAGACTTTAAGGCTTATTTAGAAGTTCCTCACGAGTGGGTAACAGACGATAAGATTTCAGAAGGTACAAGATAAGTCTTGCGTCGTTATGTGGGCCGCCGGCCCAAGTAGGAGAGTCCCACAGCGCACGCAAGTTTAAAAGGGAAAGATATGTCTTGGACGGCAAGTATTCAAGATATCAAGATACAGCGAAGATAATCCGGAAATCTCGCTGAGCCGTGGATCTGCACCGTCGGCGCATCCAATGGCGCAGATTCAAAATTTGTTCTTTGACTTGCGAACCAAGCAAACTACTCAGGCCTATAAATAGAACTCGACTCTCTCATTTGTATTTGCGCTCAGATTTGGGATATCCCAAAATTCGTACTCTCTCTTCTCTTATAATAATATTGGCAGTGCTGCCCGGAGACGTAGGCATAATTGGCTGAACTCCGTGATCAAATCTTGTGTGTTCTTTTTTCCTCCTTATTTCCTTTCTTAGTTCGTCAATAATATTCAATACGTTTGGGTGGAATATTCTGTATTTTTGCATATATCCCCGCAACAGTATATACAGGACTATTGATTATGCAAAATCACGCTATCGATCCCACACTTCACTTGTGTCTAAAAAAAATATTCACAAACATTTACACTTCATATACTGTTGGGCAACTTAATTAGTTATTAAGTTGTACATGCAACAACATTTCTTTTTTGTAAACCAAAGTATTTGATGATATACCAATATAATGACTAATTATTTTTTTTATGAATTTTTCATTTAAAGATTAACCGGTCATAAAATATTTGTCATGCTAGCTACCAACAAATGTTTAGTGCAGTGGTTGGCGAGCTACGCCCTAAAGAGAAAATTTGTGTTTGATTCATAGAATCGACATTATTAGAAGGATCCAACCGTTTCATCTCTAATCTAAAGTTCGAATGATATTAGCCTTCGCTTAAACTATTATATAAATAAGCAGAGAAAACTCATAGTGTAACAAAATATATATATATATATATTTATATTTGTCAGGCTCAAATATAGAATTCAAACCTCACCAGGCGCCGGCACCGCCACCAAGTACAACACTTTTGTTTATGCAGAATCAACGCTAGCTATTAATCTCTTATGCCAAAAAAATTTATAAATCATAAATGCATATATATATATCTGATATGTTTTCAAGCAAAAAAAGAATGAAATTCAAACTGACCAGCCACCACCACGTGCTACAACATACACTTTTTCTTTGGCCTGACTACACTATACACTTTTGATTATGCAACAACGCTAGCTTTTAATCTCTTATGCAAAAAAAAATATAAATTATAAATCATAGATGCATATCTCACATCTGTATCTGATCTGTTTTCAAGCAGGAAAAAAAAAAAAAAACTTAAGTATTCTCCACTGAGATCTTTTTATTATTTAAAATCATTAGCGAAGTATCCAATAATCAGTCCTTAAGATGTGTAAATTATAACTCGGGGCCCGTAGAAAACCGCAACCATCAATAATCGGGTTTATTCATGAAATTCAATGACCAAAAAGTAACAAACAATAGTTTGGGGACTAGAATGCAAATAACATGGAAATAGTTTTAACTAATCTCATAGTTTGATAAATAAAACAGAACGAGAAATAGTTTTAACTCTTTAATTTTTTCAAAAAACTTCGTCAGATATATTAAAAAAAAAGAGGGATTGAATTGACGTTCAAACTCAAAAATATAACAAATATTTTGATAACCGAAATGAACTTATCTCATAGTTTGAAGACTAGACTGCCAACAAATGTGAATATAAAACTTTTCCATTTTTTTCACTTTTTTTTTAA
>QANZ01029129.1:83460-110320 GCA_003254925.1 Chamaecrista fasciculata | reverse complement strand
CGGCGACACGCCTTCAAAATGAAGTGTCCATGCTTCCTAGCTTACAAGTGATGTGGCTCTGATAATCTGTCTTGTCTTTAGACCCTAACTCTAGAAAACCTCTCATCATTATTAACATTATTAACATTATTGTGAAGTATTCTGAGATTAATTGGTGCATGTAAATTAGCCAACAAGTGGGCTACTTGATTATAATAACATCTTTAAGTGGTACTTGATACTAAGGTATTATGGTATTTCCTGTATTTTTTTAATAGAAACATACAAGTTTTTTTTTTTTTTCAAAAAACAAAGTTTTTATATGTTTACGTACACTTTTTGACAAAATTATTGTTGATATCCTCAACTTATGGGGTGATTTTTAGTTATACTTTTAAAATTTTTTTTTATTAATTATACCTCTCAAACGTTTCACATCTAAAGTCAATTATACCTCAACATTTAATTAATTACAGAATAGTTCAGAATATTTGTCATTTTTAACAAACCGGTCTTTAAGGCTATGTTTGGGAGTTTTAGTGAGTATGGAGAGGAGAGGACATTAATGGACACTAATAGAGTGGAGAGGAGAGGATATTAATGGACTGAGTAGATATGTTGTTTGGGAGTTTTTAATGAGGAAAGTAATGGACACTTGTTAATCTTGTTTGGATGTTATTAGTAATGGAATGGAATGGAGTAGACACATGTTATTTTTGGTTAGTATAAGGATATAATTGTCATTAAAAAATTATAAAATTGTCCACTCCTTCCTTGGCACCCCAATTTGGGGTGCCAGCAAAAATTGAATTTTGGGGTGCCAAGTGTCCCTCCTTATCCACTCCACTCCCCCTTAAAAAAACTTCCAAACATAATTTTTTTACCTTTTGTCCCTTCCTCTCCTCTCCATTCTCCTCTTGACACCCCATCCAAACATACCCTAAAAGTTATTAACAACCCTCTTTCTCTTATCCAAAAAATAGCTCCTACGACTGACATGTAGACATAAGCTGACGTAGATTTTTCGCTATCCAAGCATCACGCAACATCAGTATCAGAGTATCCAATCACTTCAAAATGATCATCCCTCCTATATGTGAGTATTAAATCCTTCGTTCTCTGTAAATAACTCATCACCCGCTTAATGGCTTGTCAATGGACCAAGTCTGGGCTTTTGAGAAATCTGCCTAGAACCCCAACAATGTACGCAATGTCTGGACGCGTACACACTTGTGCATACATGAGACTTCCCACAGCCGATGCATATGGGACTTTGTCCATTTCTTTTATCTCTAAGTCAGTGATCGGACATTGCTTTAGACTATACTTATCACCTTTAGACACCGGAGTGTCTCCAGGTGCACAGTCTTGCATGTCAAAGAGAGCTAGTACTTTCTCTATGTATGCCTTTTGTGATAATCCCAAGGTGTATCTGGATCGATCCCTATGGATCTTTATACCCAGTACATAGGATGCCTCACCAAGATCCTTCATCTCAAATTTGTTTGAGAGGAAGTCCTTAGTTTCACGCAAAAGATCTACGCAACTACTAGCTAATAATATGTCATCAACATACAAAACAAGTATTATGAACTTGCTCCCACTGACCTTGAGATATATACATTGATCTACAATGTTCTCTTTAAAACCAAAAGAGGACACTATATCATCAAATTTCTGGTACCATTGACGAGATGCCTGTTTCAGCCCATAAAGTGACTTCTTAAGTCTACATACAAGATGCTTTGAGTCATGAGACTCAAAGTTCTCTGGTTGCACCATGTATATAGTTTCCTCAATGTCTCCATTGAGAAAAGCTATTTTTACATCCATTTGGTGTAGTTCCAAGTCAAATTGGGCCACAAGTGCCATAATGATTCTAAAAGAGTCCTTTTTAGAAACTGGAGAAAATGTCTCTTTAAAATCAATACCTTCATTTTGAGTGAAACCTTTAGCAACTAGGCGTGCCTTATATCTTTCGATGTTACCAAGTGAATCCCTTTTGGTTTTAAATATCCATTTACAACCAATAGGTTTCTTACCTTCAGGTAACTCTACTAAATCCCAAACACCATTATCAGCCATTGATTTCATCTCATCCTCCATAGCTACAATCCATTTGTTAGAGTTAGAACTAGATTTTGCTTGACTGACGGTGATAGGATCATCGTCCAGTCCCACATCAAAATCATGTTCTTGAAGAAAGACAACGTAATCATCCGATATCGCTTTCTTCCTCTCCCTAATGAATCGCCTTAAGGGCACTTGCTCTTGAGGTTGTTGAAGAGCATCATTATGATGATCTTCCTCCATAGGAGTAATCTCAGGTTCATCCACAACTACTATAGGATCCTCATTTGCAGTTTGAACAATGTCAGGTAAAACTACCTGATCAATGTTAACTGTAACTATAGGTGGAATAATTACATATTCCTCTTCAAATGTAACCTCCCTGAGATTTTCACTCCCACTATGACCAACATCCTCAATAAGTTTGGCATTTCTCGTATGGGGTCTTACCTGTCNACGCCTTGTTCAACCAATGGATTGAAACTCGTGAGGTATACCACTATCTATAAAAGTTTTAAATTCTACTAGCGGATCCGTTTGGGAATTTTAGGACCTAGCGTGTTTTTATTTTAATTTTATATTTGCTTCCGCTGCGTTAGGCGCCTACAATTCCCAACAGGTACTGCTATGGCGGAAGGAGATGTTGAGATGGTGGGAGTTCCCAAATCACCTGCGAAGGTCCTGGTTTCCTATAGGGATTTGGTTGCTGGAGTGAAAGCGAGTGCGTATAATGCCCGCGACGAGGATGAACCGTGGGGGGAAGACGACTTATCTGACGATGATTTTGACGAGGGAGAAACAGACCTTAAAAAGAAATTAGGTCCAGGTGTGGACATTTGCAAGGAGAGAAGAATTGCCTTATGCAAACCATGGCGTATGTCACTTATCATCAAAGTTCTGGGCAAGGAAGTGGGTTACCGTCTTCTTTTGAGCAAAATTCAGAAAATGTGGAATCCCAAAGGCTCTATGGAGATGATCGATATGAAGAATAACTACTGGTTGGTAATGTTCTCACAAGAGAAGGATCTCATCTATGCACTCGAAGAAGGACCATGGATGGTGGCTGGTCACTATCTTTTGTGCCAAAGATGGAGACCGGAATTTAACCCATACGAGGATAAGATACGCAGGCAGGCGGTCAGGGTCAGAATTCCAGGATTGCCCATAGAATATTATGAGAAACACACTCTCTGGGAGGTGGGGAATGAAATCGGAAGAACCTTGAGAGTGGATACACATACCATTGATGAAGCAAAGCGGCAGATGGGGAATTTATTGACAGATAGGGGTCAGTTCGCTTGTATTTGTGTGGAGGTTGATCTAAGACTCCCATTACTTCCGAAGGTCAGAGTCCGAAAATCCTTTTACAGCGTCGAATATGAAGGGTTGCCATTAATTTGCTTTGAATGTGGACGATTTGGTCATCGTTTGGAGCAATGTCCAAATAATGCCCATCAAGAGACAACCCCGGCGCAACCATCGACAGGCAACACCACGGCGATGGATCTGAGACATGGGCCAGTGAGGGTGTCGGAGTCGAGCGAGGGAGATGGCGAGATGTTCGGGCCGTGGATGATTACCCAGCGCAACACTCGCCGAAGCCGTAATCCTCGTGGTTTCACTCCGAAGAATCAGGCCGAAAATCATCCTAGTGGCACAGATAAGGAAAGGGAGGGATACGTGGAAGGAACTAAGTCTGGGGGAGGGAGCAGATTCGACGTTATTGCAGATTTTATGGAAGAGGAAGATTCGAATCCTATTGAATGCTTGGAGGGAGAATCCCAAATGGTTGTGACAGCCAATAAATCGGTGGCAAGGAATTTGAGAAAGGAATTAGAAGGTCACAAGGTTATATCCTCTGTGCCAAAAAATCAACTTAGCCCCAATAAACTGAAAAATAATGTTGGCCCAAGTGGCTCTAGGCCCACTCCTAAGAAAAATTCAGATTTGCTTCCAAGGAACTTACATGGCCCACTCAAGATTATGGACTCCAAAAGTGTGAGGAGCCCAAACAGAATTAACACTAATTCACGCAACTTGGATAAGGCAGTGGTTGTTGGAACTTTGAAGGAGAGCAGGCTTCAGAATCTTCCTCCTAAGAACGCCCAACGTGTCCGTGACCTCCCTCCCAAAGATATTCCTCCTGCTGCGCTTCCAAGAGCAGGTCCAGACTTACCTCCACAAGCGGCACCGGGTTTTTCAGCAGAAGAAGTATCTCGCTTGATGCGGTATGAGAACCAACGCTTGGCCAGTCAAGGTATTGATCCTCTAGATGACCTTCCTATTTTGAGGGTCCACAATGATGGTTTTTAGAGTATATTTCCACTCTAGTCCTTGTCTCAACGCAACTTGTTTTTATGAATCTAAATATTATTTGCTGGAACTGCCGAGGGGCAGCATCAAAATTGTTTGCTAGAATTTCTAAGGACCTGTGCAAGCAGTACAGTGTGGATATTCTTATTATTTTGCAACCTAGGTGTAGTGGGGATAAGGCGAGTTCAGTGATTGAGCGTATGGGCTTTGACTCTAGTTGGAGAATGGAAGCTGAAGGTTTTTCCGGGGGAATTTGGATTTTATGGAACATGGGAAATTTCAAGATTCATCCTGTAGATGAGATGAAACAGTGTGTGACTGTTCAAATTGATATGGGTACCTCTTCCTTGATCTTATCATGTGTGTATGGGAGCCCAACCATGAAAACTAGAGAACTGTTATGGGAGCATCTTTTTTCTCTCACGGATCTGACCACTGAGTTACCTTGGGCTGTTCTAGGCGATTTTAACTCTTATCTTTATGAGGATGAGAAACAGGGAGGGGGCAGGCATAATGTGACTTCAATGAGGATTTTCAGGGACTGTATTGATAAATGCAATCTTTATGATCTTGGTTTTGCAGGGCCTAGCTTCACTTGGTCTAATGGCAGAACTAAGGAGAGATTGGACCGTTGTTTGGTTAATGACATATGGGGCCAGATCTTTCAGGATTCAAAAGTTTGGCATCTAAATCAGCTGAAGTCTGATCACAGACCTATTCTTCTAAAAATTGATAACTCTGGGGGTTTTTCTCAAAATAATCCCATTTTTCGTTTCCAATCGGCTTGGTTAACAAATGAAAGTTTTAAGGAGGTAGTGTTGGGTGCTTGGGCTGGTGGCAAAGACTGGCATGAGGGGAAGGAAACTTTTGTGGAAGCGGCGAAGTTCTGGAACAGGCATATTTTTGGTAACATCTTTAGAAAAAAAGAAAAAATTCTCAGGAGACTTAAAGGGATTGATAATGCTCTAGCACGGGGTTCCACCAAATGTTTTCATGATATCCAGAAATCTCTCTGGAAGGATTATGAAACTATTCTCATGCAGGAAGAAATCTACTGGGCTCAAAAAGCTAGGTGTAATTGGCTTTCGATGGGAGATAAAAATACTCGCTTTTTCCATGAAAGTGTGAAACTAAAGAAGAAGAGGATGAGGGTCGACATGTTGAAGCAGGATGATGGTAATTGGTGCTCTGATCAGGATAATCTGCGTCTCTTGGCTGTTAATTATTTTAAAGAGTTGTATACTGATGAGGAGAATGCTCCTTATGCGGGTCTTTCAACCAGGAACAGCTATGGGTCTATTCAGAGGGGTGACATTACTGATATTCAGAGAATTCCACACAATCAGGAGATAAAAGATGTAGTTTTCAGTATGGGTAGTATGAAAGCTCCAGGGCCAGATGGACTTCATGCCATGTTCTTCCAAAGCTAGTGGGATGTGGTAGGTCCGTCTGTGTGTGATTTTGTTCGTCAGGTTTTTGCGGATCCTTCTCATATTGCTAGTGTCAATGAAACAATGCTGGTTCTGATTCCGAAGGTTGATAACCTGGAGTACATCAAGCAATTCCGTCCTATTTCGTTATGTAATGTGATCTATAAAGTTGTTACCAAAGTGATTGCTTCTAGGATGAAACACCATATGGATACTTGGGTTGGTCCAAACCAGAGCAGCTTCATTTCGGGACGTAATAGCTATGATAATGTGATTGTTGCCCAGGAGATTATTCATTACATGCAAAGGAAAAAAGGGAAGAAAGGTATGATGGCGATTAAGGTTGATTTAGAGAAAGCGTATGACCGTCTAAGGTGGGATTTTATTCAGGATACTTTGAAGATTATTGGCTTTGATCAGGCCTTCGTCAACCTCGTCATGAATTGCCTTTCCACTGCCAGAATGAGGGTTATGTGGAATGGTTCTTTGTCTGATGTTTTTAATATGGAGAGAGGAATCCGTCAGGGGGATTCTCTGTCACCCTATATCTTCGTTCTTTGTATGGAACGCTTGAGTCACCTCATCTCTGATGCCGTGGATTCCAAGCAGTGGAGACCCATAAAGCTTTCGCGAGGAGGTCCTCATATTTCACATTTATTCTTTGCTGATGACCTGTTGCTTTTTGCCGAAGCTTCTCATGCGCAAATGGATGTGGTCCTGAAGTGTCTCAATACTTTCTGTGGTTCCTCTGGTGCTAAAGTGAGCGTGGAGAAAACGAGAATCTTCTGTTCTAATAACATTAATCATAATGTGAGAAACGAGATCAGCTCCGTCTCTGGTTTCACTCTCATCGGAGATCTGGGGAAGTATCTTGGTATCCCTCTTCATCACAGAAGGGTCAGTGGGGTTACCTATAATTTCGTTCTTGAGAAAGTGAGAAGGCGCCTGAGCAATTGGAAGGTGAGGAAACTTTCTTTGGCTGGAAGAGCTACTCTTGTTAAATCTGTTTTGAGTACCATTCCTCTCTATTATATGCAATCCACTCTCCTCCCGATTAAAGTCTGTGATGAAATAGACAATGCCAGCAGGAATTTTTTGTGGGGAAGTACTCCGGCAGGCCGTAAGACTCCCCTTGTGTCGTGGGACAGAGTTTGTTTGCAGAATGACCAGGGTGGTTTGGGCTTCAGACAAACCAGAGGAATGAACAAAGCTATGTTGATGAAATTGGGTTGGGAACTGATTACAAGAACTGATAAGCTGTGGGTGAGGATCCTGAGATGTAAGTATGCTTGTGGGACTGATGCTATTCCCTCTGTTTCCAAAAAGCAGGTGGAATCTAATACTTGGAGAGGTATCAGGCGTTGTTGGCATCTTGTGAAGGAGAATTTAAAGTGGTTAGTGCGCGATGGCCAAACTGTTAAATTTTGGACAGATAGTTGGCTCGGTAAGGATCCTCTCATTACTAGTGCTATCTCCCCTGTCCCGACTGGTGATATGAATCGCTCCGTTAGATCCTACGTCACTCATGATGGTGATTGGGATTGGGATACTCTTCGCTCTTATTTACCTACTAGTATGTTTTTAACCCTTGTGGCTAATCTCCCGCCAAATGATGCTAACGGGTGTGACAGGGTGGCTTGGAAAGGGAACAAAGATAATTGTTTCTCTATCTCTTCGGCTTATCGTGTTGTGAAGGGTGATATTGATGTCCCACCTGAAAAGCTTTGGAAGCTTATTTGGAGATGGAATGGTCCTCACCGTTTCAAAACCTGCATGTGGTTAATAGCTAATAACAAGCTGTTGACAAATGAAGAGAGGAGAAAGAGGCACATGACTAATTCGGCTACATGTCATCTATGTAACCAGGAGGAAGAATCTATTCTGCATGCCATAAGAGATTGTGACAAAGCAGCCTGTGTGTGGAAGCTTCTTCTGCCCCATAGCAAATGGAATGATTTTTTCAATGCCAACTTGGTCGAGTGGCTTGTGTCGAACCTTGGGCATAGAGGTAACTTTTTCTCTAACAATTCCATTCCCTGGAGCACGATGTTCGTGATTACCATTTGGTCTTTATGGAAAGAGCGAAATTGCATCATTTTTCAGAACAAGAGCAGCAATCCTCATCATATTTCAGCTGCTATTATTCACCATTCCCAGGAAGTTGTTAATAACAATGAAAGTTTGTCTAAGTTGGGTGTTGGCCGTACTGAGTCCCTTGTTGGTTGGAGCTTCCCGGCGGATGGTTGGATCAAGTGTAATGTTGACGGCGCTTGTAAGGCAGGTGGAGCCGCTACTGGTTGTGGTGGGGTCATGCGTGATAGTGCGGGAAGTTGGATTTTGGGCTTTAAACGCGGTCTTGGTGCAGGCTCCGTGTTGAACGCAGAGCTCTGGGGAATCTATATAGGTCTTCAGACTGCTTGGGATTATGGTGCTCAGAGGATTTGGGTGGAGAGTGATTCTCTCACTGCCGTTAATCTTGTCAAGCATGGCTGTGCAACCTCTCATCAGCACTATAACTTGGTTCAGAGCATCCAGTCTCTTTGTGATAAACCTTGGCAGGTTCATATTTCTCACGCTTTTAGGGAGGGCAACAGAGTGGCCGATGCTTTGGCTAATGAGGGAGTCACCAGTGGGGTTTCGACTTGCGTTCTCAACCGTCCGCCGGACTGCTGTCTGGATCTGCTCAGAGAGGATACAAGTGGGGCTTCTTTGCCCAGACTTGTGCCTTTCTTCTCTTAGTTTTCCTGTTTTTTCGTGTTCCTCCCTTTCCATTCAAAAAAAAGAGTTAATTTTTATGACTTTGTTTAGTTTTTGTATTTATATGTGAAGTGTGAAATGAATATTTAAATTTTAATTTTTATGGCTATATAACTTTTAGGCTTAAGTGCACTTTTGGTCCCAATACTATGACTAAGGTTTCAATTTGGTCCCATAACTATTTTTGTTGCAGATTTGGTCCCAAACCTTCGCAAAAAGTTTCACAGTTAGTCCCCTGGTCACTTCCGTCCAAATTTCGCCGTTAATTGTGACGTGGCAGTGTGACTGGGATGCTGACGTGGCAAAATCAAATGAGATGGACTAAATTAGGATCAATATGTAACATTTCATAACTTCTCTGTACTCATTCCACAATATCACCAAATCAATCTCTTCCCGCCTCTGTCTCCAACGCCCTTCTCCGACGATGTCCGCCGCCGTGAAAATCGCCGCCATCTTCCCCGGCGCCATCGACACGTCCACCAGAATCACATCCCATGGAATCTCGTAAACGTGGTTCGGCAAATCGTTGATCGCGAGATCGCATTCCGAGAACAAGAGATTCTGAATCGGCCTACACTCACCATACAGCTTCGCCTTCGTTTTCGAAAGCAAATCGCGATAATCGCTCACTTTTGTGCCGAATTGAACGTCCTAAGCTTCGATTCCGGGGTTCGATTCCTCGAATTTCGCGACGCGATACTCGTTTTCGTCGACGAGCACTGTTCGCCGGCCATGGTGGTTCAACGCGAACCAGAGGAGGGATTCGTGGGTGAGGCCGAAGATGAGGAGGTTTAGATTTGGGGTACGGAGGAGCACGGCGGCGACGGCGGCGATCTCGGCGGCGGACATCGTCGGAGAAGGGCGTTGGAGACAGAGGCGGGAAGAGATTGATTTGGTGATATTGTGGAATGAGTACAGAGAAGTTATGAAATGTTACATATTGATCCTAATTTAGTCCATCTCATTTGATTTTGCCACGTCAGCATCCCAGTCACACTGCCACGTCACAATTAACGGCGAAATTTGGACGGAAGTGACCAGGGGACTAACTGTGAAACTTTTTGCGAAGGTTTGGGACCAAATCTGCAACAAAAATAGTTATGGGACCAAATTGAAACCTTAGTCATAGTATTGGGACCAAAAGTGCACTTAAGCCTAACTTTTATATTTATATTTGAAGTTTGAAATGAATATTAAAGTATTAATTTTTATTAACATTAATAATTAAAATTACTTTAGTTTTGTAAATTTATATTTCATTAATAATGTTTTGAATTATTATTTATAAAAAATAAATAAACCTCATAGTTAGTACTAAATTCATATTTATATTAATAAATTTATATCTTAAAAAAAAAAAGCTACGTATTAAAAAAAAACTAGATAACCCGTGCCTTTATTGCTCTATTTGGAATGCTGATATCTTCTTCTAATTCTTCACATCCTCTACACCATTCTTCCCAACTTACATATGCAGTTATTGCCTGACTGCCACGTGGCAGCTAGACAGTGTTACTGTGCAGAAAGTAATTTTTGTTTAAAAAAGGGCAAATTGCACAAACACCCTCTAAGTTTTAAATCAGATGCACATAACACTCCTGAGTTTTAAAATTGTGCAAAGGGGACCCCCTGAGTTTCTAATTTTGAGCAATTAACACCATTCTGTTAAATTTCCATCCAAATTCACATTAAGTTTCATCTTAGCATATTTTGAAAAGGCCAAAATCTTATTTTAGTCTCTCAATTTTTTTGAAAATTTCACCGTTACTCTTAGTAAGTTTCTATCCACTTTTTCTGTTAAAACGAAAAAAAGAAGAGAGTCGATGCTGCCTCCTCCTCTTCTTCTCCTTCAGTCCTTCTTCCTCCCAAGCTTGATGGCCATGGCGGCCGCCGGCAACAATGCTGGCAAGAGTCAATGATGGTGGTGACTGTTTAGGGGGACTAGAAGATGCATCATCATTGTCTAATTTTGGCGCTGGAGATCGGAATGATGGTGAACGTGGCGATAGGAATGGGGAAGACGGTGGCGGTGGCGATATCGGCGACGATTTCTTTGGTGGCGATTCTGTAGGCGATGGTGAATTTGATGTCGGAAGCAGATTAGACGGTGACGGTTGTGGCAGCGTCGATGACGGTGGCGGTGTACTCGATGACGGGGATTCTGACTCATTAGACGTCGACGACAACGAATTTTTTGGTGATGGAGCCTCCTCCTCGGAATTCCCTTTCGACTTTGGTAGCAATGGCGACTTTCTTCCCGGTGTTGTTGCCGGCGGCCACCATGTCCGTGAAAATTGGGAAGAAGAAGGACTGAAGGAGAAGAGGAGGAGGAGGCAGCGTGACTGTCTTCTTCTTTTTTATTTCAAATTTTTTTATTTTGGTATAAAATTCAATAAAATCTTCATTTATTTATTTTTCTGACGTTTTGATCCTATTATAAAAGGAAAAGAGTTTTAATATAAAAAATTAAAACTTCTAATAAGGGGATGAAAATCAAATTTTATTTTTTAACGAAAAAAGTAGATAGAAACTTACTAGAGAGTAACGGTGAAATTTTTGAAAATTTCAAGGTACTAAAACTAAACTTTGAGCAAACTTAAGGGACCAAACTAGGATTTTGGCTTTTTCAAAATATACTGTGGTGGCACTTAACAGTGAATTTGGATGGAAAGTTAACAGAAAAGTGTTAATTGCTCAATATTAGAAACTCAGGGGGTCTTCTTTGCACAATTCTAAAACTCAAGGGTGTTATGTGCACCTGACCTAAAACTAAGGGGGTGTTTGTGCAATTTAGCCTAAAAAAATTATAAAATAAAATAATTAAAGTGTCACTTGGACCATCCATGAAAAAAAAAATACAAATACCTTTTTTATGTCAAAAAGTGATGAATTTGAGTTCTGTATGCAATACAACCTTATTAAAGGTGTGGATGTTACATTTTCTTGGAATAACGATTGCCCATCCTTTTCACTATGGCTTTTTATTTTTATTTTTGAATGTCTAATGTTGTGGATTTTCTTTAAAGAATAAGTTTTAAATTTAAAAATCAATAGTTTAAGTTTGTACTATGATATCGGAGTAGTATGTCAACTCTTTTTTTTTTTAAGTAGAGAAGTATGACAATTTGAGTACCAAGCACCAAGTATTGTCTCATAAAGAGTTGGTTGTGAAATATTAGTTTTAACCAATGTTTTAGTAATCAGACCGGAGATCAACCTAGTTGAAGGCTCGGGTCACTGGTTCAACCGTCGGGTCAATCGGGTCAATTGTTGGCCGGGTCAAATTAAAAAATAAATAAAAAAATTTATATATATGTATTAAAATATCAAACAATACTTTTAATTTCTAAACTTAAAGTACTTAAATAACAAATTCAAGATTAAAAGTACTTATATAACAACTTTAACACATTCTCTAGTCTCCAAGTTTCTAATTTCAACTATTAACAACATAGGCAAAACCAAGTCAAAAGTACTTTAAAATAAAATCTTCAAGTCTTCAAGATGCGAAATAATTGAATAAGTCCAGAGTAATGCAAATAAATAGATGATAATCTATATAAAGTCGTTGATCCTAATTCCCATGATCAACATCACCACCATTATCATCATCAAGCTCATTCAAATTCAACTCTACAAAAAATTAACAAGTAATATTTTTTATTTAACTTAAATAACTATAATAGTTCATGTAATAAATATAAATATGAAGTTACAAATCAATATCAGGATGATTTTCATTTTCTTTAGTGGTACAAGCTCCAAACTCATTATTGAGAGCCTCTAATTCCTCCACAGTTAAACTTAGTGGTTCATACTGTAAAATCCAATCAACATTCTCTTCAAAGTTTTCAAAGTTTACTGAATCATAAGTCTTATGTCTTGATTGATTCCTGCAAGTTATCAATAATAGTTTATACATATAATTTATCTATGTAATTAAAAGTTATGAAGAATAATATAAAATTATAAAGACTACATTTTTTGTAGCCTCAAATTGTAATGTACAAAAACAAGATTATTGAGTCTTTCGTGCTCCAGTCTATTTCTCTTCTTTTAGTGAATATGCTGAAACACACTCCAATTACTCTCACCACCAGAAGAACTACAGGTTTGGCTTAAAACTCGAATTGCAAGTTTCTTTAAAGTTGGTGCACTAGATCCATAGCATTTCCACCAAGCATCTACAAATTACAAAATATCACGTATGTATCTCAAATAATATATTTTGAAAATTCATAATCAGATTCATTATTATATATTACAATAATCAAAACAATATAACTTAAGGATATTACATTATCACCTGGCATCATTGAGTGACAATTGTTAATTGCAAATCTTCTCCCAAAATCTCCTTCCGCCTCTCTAAAGATTACCATCTCATCATTCATCTTCCGTTCCATACTTTCATTATTGTGATAGAACTTCTCCATGACATCAACCACTGTAGATTGGGCCTCATCTTCGTACTTCTTCTCTTTTTCGTCATATTGGTAACTTGGATTAAATCAAAATCCAGCAATATGAAAATTTATATAGAGTTGAGATTCCCAGCGTCTATCAAGAATATCTAAATAAGGTTCCACTACCATTTTCCTTCTTTGAAACCTTTTAATCATTTCTTCTTTTGCTTTATGAATAGTTACAAACAAGAAACCCATGACAAGTTTCTCTTCACTATCAACAATGCGTAAAACCTGAATGAGTGGCTCTGTTAATTTAACAATTGTAGCACAATCTTTCCAAAACTTGGAGTCTAATACAACATCCACAAATTTTTTAGCTTTATTATCCCTAACATATATTGAGGTTACCCATTCCCTACATGTAACCATAGCCCTTAAGGCATCCAAAAATACTTTGCAATGCAACAAAGTTAGTAGCAAAACGAGTTGGAGCTGGACGAAGTATTTCTCTTCCACCAGTATGAGTCCTCATCAAATGCAAAACATAACAATGATTATAAATAAACTTTGTTATTTGAGCAACATGATCAACAATTATACTCTTCAGGCAATTTACCAATGTCCTGCAACATTAAATTAATGTAATGTGCAACACAAGGAGACCAAAAAAGACAGGGGAATTCTTTCTCCAACATTTTACAAGCACGAACATAATTTGCAGCATTATCAGTGACTATCTGCACAACATTTTCAACCCCAACTTCCAAAATAACTTCTCGAAAAAGTTGAAATAACATTTCAGCTGTCTTAGAAGCATTAGAAGCATCAACTAATTTTAAAAACATCGTTCCTTTGGGGCAATATACTAAAAGGTTTATGAGAGTTCTTCTACATTGGTCAGTGCAACCATCAACCATAATGACACATCATGTTTCGTCCCAAATTGATTGAAAACCATTCACATAACCTTTTACCTCATCTACATTTTTCTTCAATAAATATCCCCGAAGGTTCCAAGCATTAGGACCCTTGTATCCAGAACCCATATTAGTTACAACATCAATCATTGGTTGATAAAAAGCATAAGTGACAACATTAAATAGTATAGAAGCATCAATTATCCATTTTGAAATAGCAATATCGCACCTTTCTCTTACTTCCTTGCTTTGTAGAACACTTTTCAAAGTTGGTCGTGCTCCTGGAGTTGTTCTGGGCATAAAGTAAGGTGCACCAAGGGATTTCTATCCCTTGTCTTTGTCTTTCACTTGAGAGCTACCTAATTGTTGAATATCTTCACTAATTTGGACCCTTTCTTGAGAATAGGGATTATTTTCTTCCATTTCTTCTTGTGCCTTCTGCTTTATTTGATTGAAACTTTCAACACCTTGCATTTGAAAATGAATATCAGCTGGAACTTTCTACATAATTCAACATCTCCCTTTATTCTAGCCAAATGTTGTTTAAATCGGTTGATTCCACCTCCTTTAAAAGTCTTCTTACAATGCATGCATATCAAAGACTTTCTAGATCCTGTGCCATCACCAGTTCTACAATGACCCCATGTTGGATCACACTTCCCTTTATTACTTTTTTTTTTTGGATCAAAAGTATCAAGTGTCAATTCCACTGTTTCTTGAGTTGAATTTGAGCTAAAAATCTACAAAATTGCAAAAACCAACAATTCACAATTGTAACACTGAGTTATATATATATAAAGAATTGGTGGAAACATAGTATAGTAGTATACATATATACATGTAGAGTATATAACTATATATATAAAGTTATAAATAACGACTTATATATATAAATATATGCAGAGTATATATAATTATATATAAAGAACAAGTCATTTAAGGTCCCAAATTGACAATTCATTATAAAGTATATATATATTATAATTCATTCACAATGCAAAGCATATATATAATTATATGTTTGGATATGGGTCCACCTTTGGTGGATTAGGCCCAGTCAAACATGATAAGATATAATAATATTAGTTACTATTATTTGGTGTGTTAATTAATTAATTGTTAATTAATAAAAGATCTTGATAAGTGGTTAGAGAGATATTTGGAGAGAGATCCAGATAAGTGGTTGGAGAGATATTTGAAGAGTATTTCTCAGAATTTTTTTTTGAAAAGATATTTTAAATATCTCATATATATATATATATATATCACAAAATCAGACTTGGTATTCATTAATTTATTTTCAAGAATACATATACACGCATATACACACATTTTCTCTCAAGGGAGAAAAACGAAAAAGTGTGAGTATGAGTTCTTGGAGTTCAGAGGATCTCAGATAGTCTCTTTCATCTTCCCTTTCGGTGTTATTTGCTGTGAGCAACATAGATATGTAGATCTGTCTTCGAGTTCGTGACCTGTTCGTTGATCTGAGTTCGTATTCATGACCGGGTCTTCATGTGAGTACGTTGATTCGACTATCCAGGTACGCTCGAAACCTTATAGTGGTATCAAAGCCTGGTTGTGATGTTATTATGGTTGTCATATTTGCTTTTCTGTGGTCTTGAATGTAGTTGCCATAATTATAACTTGAAAGCCTGTATGTTGTTTATTTTATTTTTTCAAGTTTTAATTTATGTATGTTTGTAGCTGTGCTCCCATGTATGTGTTAAATAATAGAATCATGACATTAATCTTTTGATTCTCAATACATATTGTGGGACGATTCTTCCTAGGGTAGATATCGTTTTTAATTATATGTATGTTGGTACTTTTTAGTTTCTAGTAAAACCATTTTTAGATTCTTAAAATTATACCATTGCGTAGAGCACGAGAAAAAAAAGAGATCGATATAAAGTTTGTGCAAAACGAAGTTCAGATGAGAAAGTTATGGCTCTTTGAAGTTTCTGGTTTAATCGGGTTCGCCGGACCCAACCCGTTTCGCTGAACCAAGTCTTCTGACCCGGCTAACGAGGAAGACGACCAAACCTCTCAAAACGGTGTCATTTTGGTCTAGATTATTCAAAAGAAAAGAGTTAATAAATAAATAATAAAAAAGGGCAGTTGATGCAACGTGGCGTGTGACGCCACGTGGCACCTTCGATGGACAGCCGAACACCACCTCCTGACAGCCGCCGGCGTGAGGAAGCCGCTGGACCGACGCGTGTCATTTTCAGAAAACATGAGAGCAACGCGTGGACCCCACTCACTTGCTGCGCATGTGTGCAACAATTTTTTTTTTAATTTTTTGTGGTATTTTGTCTTCTCGGAACGCATGGAAGCTCTGATTCGGGTGCCGTTTGTTTCTAAAAATCCTTAAAATCGAGATCTTCAATTTGATGTATCATATGATATATTTTAAAGGTTTCTTGGTTAGTGATTTTCTTTTGTTACGTGCATATTTTCTTTTAATTCTTTTATGTGAAAAGAAATTTGTGCATGTATCAAAATAATGTTATACTTTTGTGTTCTATGTTACATTGAGGCAAGAGGCTTTAAAGTAACAATAAAATCACTAAATATAATACATAGGAATTTTCTCATATACGGACAATGAAATTCCTGAAAATGCATCTCTTGATGAGAATCTTGAGGAGGACCCAGAAGAAGATTCAAAGATGAATTAGAGAAGACCTCAAGGAGGATAAGAGGATCTTGAGGAAGACCTCAACAAGGATCATCATCAATTTGGGTAAGATGAGATGATGATTTCTAGCCCATCGACTATGACATAATTATCTTATGATGCCCTAGAGTTGGAGTTGGATCTGCCCTTTCAACGTTCGTGAGCAATTTCAAACAAAGTGGACAACATAGAGGAAGGAGAAGAAGTAGACCATCAACTCACTCCGACTTGGGCTGTGAACTTTGTTGAGTAAGACTTAGCATATTTTTTTATGTCAAACCGAGGCTTTCATAAGATTAAAATTGTGAATAAAAAATTCTGAGATTGGACCATTAAGGTGATAGCCTCTCCAACGATAAAACACTGAAACCTAAGAAAATGAAGGAAATTACGATATAGTATCTTCATAATTATGTTGATTGATATGTATGATGTTTATGATTAATGAATTGTTTTTTCCTTATTTTTTTCCTAACTTTGACATTTATTGTGATAAATGTATTATACATTATGTTCATTGTAAACATTCATATGCTTATTTAAATGAAAAAATGTTTATTGCTTTAATTATTATTTGTCAATAATTGAAGTATGTTTCTCATAAGTGGGAGCTTTTAGAAGAAGTGTCTTCTAAGAGTTAATTAATAATTATAAAAACACACATATGAAATTTTTGATAGTACATAATGTTTATTGCTTGTGTCTATGTGATGGGAGGTACAAACGTATGTTCTTGATCATGGATCTTTTAATAACATTATTTACTGATTGAGAATAATATGAGTGTATGGCATTGTATACAAATTTGTGCAATATGTGGCAATAAAATTCATTGTCTTGTCTATCTTATAGAGAGGAAGTAAAATAATGTGGGATCATTTTCTCATAGAACTGAGAATGGCAACAAAGAACATCATTGCTGAACTGAATAAGGGGAAAAGCTGAATGGGGATACGATCAGCCCAAATACGAACAAGTTATTTGGCCTTATTTTTATATGTTTAAATTAATAATGTATTAGAATTAGACCAATTGATATGCTAAGAGCTACACCAAGGTATATCATAATAAAATCGATAAAATAGGTTAATTAGCGTTTATTTATTGTATTTTATAAATAAGTGCTATTTAATGGGTTCTTAGTGTTTCAGATATCCAAACAGGGTTTAACCAAAGGCAATCATCCAGAATCAACGAGAAGTAAGAAGTCGTATGTCTCACACCCCCTGATGTTCGAGGATCAAGATGATTGACTTCAATACATCTAAGGACATGGGAATATGGTACGGTTCGATATGAGAAGAACGCACTTTGAATGAGCCAAATAGGAGTTCTAGAGAGCCCGAACGATGCGTTTTCGTAAAACTGCGCAATGAACGTGTTTTGTGCCGCCACTTGTGCCGCCGGCACACATGACGACACAAGCTCAAATTGCGTGTTTCACTCAAATACGTCAAGAGAAGATGTGCCGTGACTTGTGCCACGAAGAATTCCCACGACTCATGTAAACTTGAGCTCAAATATATATTTTGGACGGCCAGGATTAAAGATATGAAAATATAATCGAAATATCGCGGATATTGCACTGAGCCACCGTGTTGGGCTGCCAGCACATGTGACGATCCAATTTCAAAACTGTTCCTAGACTTGCGCCCCAAACATGCTACTCAAGACTATAAATAGAGCTCATCATTCTACACTCAGAGCATCGAGAAACGCCCCAGCACCTCAACTGGAGGCAGAATAGGATAGAGAGAGTAGCTGTCAAAAGGTTTCCATATGATGAGAGCCTAAACATTCTTTATCCTAGAGTAGAATCTGAAGGAAGCCAGAGTTCATCGTTCTTCATAGTCCAGGGAGTTGTTGTTTAATTATTCTTATTCGTTAATTGTTCTTAGATCTAGGAATTTGATTCAAGATACAATTATATGTTTGGATTGATAGTTCAATACTTTATTAAGGATAATTGTTTGTATTTCTGGAGTCTATCTCTTTTACGATTAATAAAGTTTGCTCTTTAAACATGTTTACATGGTTGGTTTATAAAGAGTGTTCTATCTATCTTAGAAAGTATGGTTATTAGGATTGTTCTTCATTGTTCATATTTGTTTATTGTTCCGATGTGGTGATAATATAGATTGCCCTAAAGAGCCTTGACAAAGTGCTCATAACCCATTATTGGTTGAGTTATCAATTCTAATTTTATATCTTTCACATTTGTTCTTAGTTATTATATTCGAAGTTTCGGATTAATACCTTTGAATATGGTTCTTTACATAATTAAAGTGACACTTCAATCCCGTATCGACCTTGGGTTAGCATCTATACTATATTCTAATAAATATAGTAATAATTGCGAGGCTCAAGTATTATTAATTTGATTCGCTTGACACTTCACGACAAAGTGCCTAGTCAAATTTGGCGCTGTTGCCGGGGAACTTCTAGTTAAGGGTAACGGTTATTATTTGTGTGAATTCTTTGAATTCAGGATTTGCATTCATATAGTTGCATATTAAAAACTGCATTAGATCTAAGATCATAGTAGGATTACATCTACATTGTGTTTTTTTATTATTTTCGTTTTTCATTAATTATAAAAAAAATATATAATTTTCAAAAAATTTTGAATTTTAAACCTTGATTCTAGCCAGATTCATTTTCAATTTGAAATTTGAATTGATTGAGTATCTTTTCCATTTGATTTTTGATTGGATCTTTTGGGATTAAGATTTTTAAATTTCAAATATTATTATTCTTTTAATATTTTTGTTTTTATACTAAATATATATATATATAATATTCAAAAAAATCAAATAAAATGTTTTATCCTATAGTCAAGAATATTTTATTTTATTTTTGAAGAAAAAAATACTAAAAATAAAAATATTTTCAAATTTCAAATCTTGATTCTTTCAAGATTCTTTTAATTTGATTCTTCATTTGATTTTTCTATTTGATTTCAAGATGGGATAATCTTTTCAATTTGATTCTTGATTGAATCTTTAGGATTAGATTTATATTCAAATATTTTCAAAAATAATTTTTTTAAAAAAAAAGATTTCAAAATAAATAAATAAATAAATAAATATTTTCGAAAATTAAAAATTTTAAATTTTAAAGTTTAATTTATTAAAAGATTCTTGACTAGGTTCTTGAATATTTTTAGATTAAAAGTTTATTTTTAAAAAAATTATTTTTTTTTGATTTTTCGAAAATTTTAAATAAAATAATAAAATTTTAAAATTTTAAAATTTATAGAATAATAATTATTTTTCTAATTATTATTCTCCCAAGTTGGTTTTAGGTGTTTGAGAAACATTTTGTTTAGATGTCTAGACAACAGTTTTCTCCTAATAAATATTATGATGATAATGATTGTTCTCCTTATTATAATTATAATTATAATTATGATTATGATTCTAATGATTATTCTAATTATTATTCTCCTAGTCAATATTGCTCCCCTAGGTCCAATGGCTACGCCGACCAATATCAAGATATTTATAGTCCAGATTTTCAGTACACAATTCCAAGAGCATATGCATCAAATGAAGAGTGGCTTAGGGACATGGAGAAGATGCAGGAAGAATACCTGGCTAGAAGTGCAGCCATGGCAAGAGGAATCCCCGTGCCCCGGGCAATTGGTCAAAAGGAAGTCTCCTGACAAGAAGGCATGGCGGAATTAAATGAAAGCCATGAGCGGCAAATCAATATCCTTGATAACATGATCCAAAAGAGCCCTGCAATCAAGGACGATTGAGTATTATGCAAGTGACCAAGGTGAAAACACCGATAGCCATCAACAAGATGATCACCAAGTCAAGGAGAGTAAACCATTGTGCGAGGAAGATAGCAATAATGAGGGTAACATTATTAATAGTATTCCTTTTGTTACCTGCTCTTCTGATAATGTAGGTCAACAACATGACAAGGAGAATCATGTGATGCAAGACAAAACCACAACTCACACATCTAATACTCTTGCATGCGATGACCCTCTTACCTCCTTACCTGACCTCCTAACTCACTTTGACTTGGAAGTGATCAAATCTCGGTGCGAAGAAAGTGCTGATTTGGAGTTTGAGATAACTTCAACGCTCTATTCCATTACAGATGAGGAATTGGAGCTAGACGAGGAAGATAGTAAAGATGAGGATTGGGATGACACGCAACAACCCAATACTATTGGACCTAGTGATACTTATGTCAGTTTCTCTGACTTAATGGATTACCTCGATCGCAATCATGACCACGACCCCGAAACCACATTTCATAACTATGGTCATGATGCAGTACTTGACGCATACAACAAGATTATGAGTAAACGAAAAGGCATGGTGTTGGAGCAAATAGAAGAAAATCTAGAAGGAGACGAAGAATTAGCCAAGGAAAGTTTCAAAGATGGAGGTAACACGGCTTTGTTTGATCATTCTATTTTTGTTACCCCTCTTCCCTTTTCTTATGATGAAACAGGTAAGCAACGTAGTGAGGAAGATGGAACTAAATTAGAAGAGTTCAATCTCCATTACTATGAAGAATCTCTCCCCTTTGCAATGGTGGGCCCTGTAAGTATTGTCAAGAAATCGATGATTGGCTCACCATGGATCAAAACACCTTGGAAGCAGCTGAAGTTTCCAAGGACAAGTTTCTCGAAGAAAAAGAAGAATTAAAAGAAGAATCTGAGAATCCACCTTGGCAAGAAATTTGCGAGCAACTTGAAATAGAGAAGCCTCCTCTCGCTCATATTGATTTTATTATTCCTGACCCTATTTTCACATCACCTTCTATTTATAATTACATTTATTTATGTGGTATAGGCGTGAAGGAAACTATTAAATAAAAGCACGCTGACCAGAGGAAGGGGACCTTCATATGTTCCCTCGAGCGCTGACGCCTCCTGCCCCTCTAGATTTTCAAAGAGAATTTGAAGTTGGATTAAGCTTCAATTTGTTTCTTCTTCCCACTTATTTCTTATTCATTAGTTTCAATTTTATTTACGAGATAAGTGTGGGGGAGGAAACAACTCCAGTAGGTTAGCTTTTATTGCTTTCAGTATTTTATTTTTTTTATTTCGTTTTTGGGTTGACCAAAGTGATTTGATCAGTTTGGATCAGCCCAAGCTAGCTATTTTAATTTTCGGTTTTTGTTTTCAGTTTTTGTTTTTGTGTCAAAACTCCCTGATCATTATCATATGAACTCTTAAGAATAAGCTATTAAAAAAAATAAAATAAAATAATAATGGTACACGTGCATTGATCATTAAGTAGTAAGTAATTTTCTTCTAACTATTTCTTGAATTTGATCACCTCGATTGATAGTTTAGCATAAAATTTTTCCTACCCATAAAAATTATTATTCTCCATTATTTTTGTAATCTCAAATATTCTCGTTGACAAATTATTTAATATTTTCCCAAATTTAAATTTCCTCTTTTCTTTCCCTTATTTTTATTATTGCCCTTTAGCATTGAGGACAATGTGTTCTTCTAAGTGTGGGGGAGAGATGAGTAAATTCACACTCTGACCTTAGTTCTTTCCTGCTATTTGATTCTAATATTGGGGACAATGTTATGTTTTAAGTGTGGGGGAGATGAGTAAGTTAGAGTAACTTACATTTTGGTTTACCCAAAAATTTTCGCCTATTTTGGTACTTGATTAAATAATCTACACTTTTATTTTTCACTTTTTGAGTAGAGATCAAGTTAGTTGAATTTTTAATATGTTTTGAGTTTTGAGTGAATAATTTCATATTTATGATAAGAGTTTAGTCTTAGTTGTTTTCTATAGTCTGAGAATAATCTAAGTAATTTTCTAGGTTTAGTAGTATTGTTTGATTTTTATAGACCAATTTGAGAGAAACCCAGCCTAGTTGGAAGTTTAAGCCTAAATATTTCTTCTTTTGAGTGACATTTAAGTCTCTTATTTTTGTTTTCTCTAGAACTTGTTTTAATTCTTGATTAAAGCTTTATGTGATTAAATATCCTTAATATGATAGAGGCATTTGTTTCTTCACCCTTTTATCCCAAACACTAGCCATAAAACACTTTATCCCTTGTTAGCCCCTTTGAGCCTTTTAACTAGGTGTTGTCAATATGACTAAAGATTTCTTTTAGTAGAAATTTTTGCTATAGTTCTCGTTTTTTTTTTTCTTATCCCTCTTAGGATTGGGCCTCGCCAATTGTATTCAAAAAATATATATGAAAAGAAAAGGAGAAAAGAAAAACAAAAAGTATCTTGCAAAAAGAAAAGAAAAGCAAGAGAAAAAGACTGATCAGTTAAAAGAGAGCATTGTGCTTATTGACTCTCTATATATATGTGCTTCAAGTAAGATTGGCAATAACCCTTAGAAAAAGAGGATAAGGATTTCATGAGGACGTTGGTTATCAAGTATACTAATTTGAAATTTTGTAAGTCTAACACCAAAATTCCTTTCTTTTTCATACACTTATTCAATATAGCCTTCTCCCATTCATTACAACCCTATTAAAGACCTCTTGATTTTGAATAATTTAACACTTGTGATAAAGACCTTGAGAATTTCTACAAGCCTATGGTAGGAAACTTAGTCTAAGGAATGACTTGAGACAAAATACCCAATTAGTGAGGAGAGAGATACACTTTTGGAATTGGTCTTATAGAAATTAGATCGCACTGGTTTACAAAGTTACTTGCTTGGTGAATTCTCTAACTCTAGGTTATGACTATGTGCTAGCCTTGAATCATGAACTTGGGAAAGTTCCTTAATTCTTTGGCATATTCTCTTTTCTTCTACTTCGTACCTTTGCTCCGGAGTGCAAAGTCTTAAGTGTGGGGGATTTGATCAGCCCAAATATGAACAAGTTATTTGGCCTTCTTTTTATATGTTTAAACTAATAATATATTAGAATTAGACCAAATGATATGCTAAGAGCTACACCAAGGTATGACATAATAAAATGGATAAAATAGGTTAACTAGAGTTTATTTATTGTATTTTACAAATAAGTGCTATTTAATGGGTTTTTAGTATTTCAAATATCCAAACAAGGTTTAACCAAAGGGAATCGTCCAGAATCAACGAGAAGTAAGAGGTCGTATGTCTCACATCCCCTGATGTTCGAGGATCAAGATGATTGACTTAAATAAATCTATGGACATGGGAATGTGGTACGGTTCAATACAAGAAGAACGCACTTTGAATGAGCCAAATCAGAGTTCCAGAGATCCTGAATGATGCGTTTTCGTAAAACTACGCAGTGAACATGTTTTGTGCCGCCACTTGTGCCGCCGGCACACATGACAGCACAAGCCCAAATTGCATATTCCTCTCAAATAAGTCAAGATAAGATGTGCCGTGACTTGTGCCGTGAAGAATTCCCACGACACACGTAAACTTGATCTCCAAGATATGTTTTGGATGACCAGGATTCAAGATATGAAAATATAATTGAAATATCGCGGATATTGTGCTGAGCAACCGTGTTGGGCCGCCGGCACATGCGACGGCCCAAGTGCAAAAATGTTCCTTAACTTGCGCCCCAAGCATGCTACTAAAGACTATAAATATAGCTCGTCATTCCACACTCAGAGCATCGAGAAATGCCCCAGCACCTCAACTGGAGGCAGAATAGTATAGAAAGAGAGTAGCTGTCAATAGGTTTCCATATGATGAGAGCCTAAACGTTCTTTATCCTAGAGTAGAATCTGAAGGAAGCCAGAGTTCATCTTTCTTCATAGTCCAGGGAGTTGTTGTTTAATTATGCTTATTCGTTAATTGTTCTTAGATCTAGGTATTTGATTCAAGATACAATTATATGTTTGGATTGATAGTTCAATACTTTATTAGGGATAATTGTTGGTATTCCTGGAGTCTATCTCTTTTACGATTAATAAAGTTTGCTCTTTAAACATGTTTACATGGTTGGTTTATAAGGAGTGTTCTATCTATCTTAGAAAGTATGGTTATTAGGATTGTTCTTCATTGTTCATATTTGTTTATTATTCTGATGTGGTGATAATATAGATTTCCATGAAGAGCCTTGACAAAGTGCTCATAACCCATTATTGGTTGAGTTATCTATTTTAATTCTATATCTTTCACCGTTGTTCTTAGTTTTTATATTAGAAGTTTCGGATTAATACCTTTGAATATGGTTCTTTACATAATTAAAGTGACACTTCAATCCCGTATCTTTATGAACTAGGATGGTAGAATTCATGATTATTCTCTAGGATATCTTTGTATTACTTGTTCATCTTTATTATTTTTGTTCTTAAACCTCTCTTAATAGCCTCACCTGAGTTCATAGACATTCATATAAATAATAGTTGTCTTTAACCACGAAGTTCCGCGAGAGATTCGACCTTGGGTTAGCATCTATACTATATTCTAATAAATATAGTAATACTTGTGAGGCTCAAGTATTATTAATTTGATTCGCTTGGCATTTCACGACAACGTGCCCGGTCAGGATACCTGGGACATTTGGCATCGAAAAGTTCAATACATCTTGGAGGAACAAGATGCGATTGAACGACTCACCAATATCTTGGTCGAACCTGTATTTGGCCCGACATAGGAGGAATGTGTAAACTTACCAAGCTTGGAAGAAGAAGAATATCATGGCAAGGATCACTCTTTTGAGTGCGATGGTTGACGACTTGATGTGAGAGTTTGAGAAACACAAAACCGCACAAGCTATGTGGATCGGATAGCTTTGAAGGACAAGTTTGGTGGTACCTCTACCATCAAACTAAGAAGGCTGACAATTAAGTTTGATACCTATAAGCTCAAGCCAAACAACCCCATCAAGCAAAATCTAAGGGAGATGTCTAATATGATAAGAGAACTAAAAGAGGCAGGCCATATCCTTTTTAATGAACCACAAGTGCAGACTATCATCAGATTGCTCCCAAGGAATTGGGAGCACATGAAAGTTAATTTGACCCATAACGAGGCATCAAGATCTAAGAGATAGATCTCGAAGGCTTCTTGAATTAAGTCAGAGTACATACTTGGATAAGGTACTGAAACGGTTCAGTATGCAGGATTCCAAGAAGGGATTCATACCGATGAATCATGGTTTAGGCCTGAGCAAGAATCAGTGTCCCAAGACACTTGATGAGCGAGGGCGCATGAGTGGCATCCCTTATGCTTCGGCAATAGGATCCATCATGTATGCCATGTTGTGTACTCGACCAGATGTGTCATTTGCCCTGAGTATGATGAGCCGGTTCCAACAAGACCCTGGTGAGGTGTTGGGAAATCCCGGGGCAAAACACGCAGCGGAAGCAAAAGTAAAACCAAAAAAAAATGCGCTCCCCAGGAATTTCCCACCCTGAGATCCGCTAGTTGAATTTAATACCAGATATGAAAAGTGTTATACCTCAAGCTTTCAATCGACTGGTTAAACTTGGTGAGTTTGAGAAGTCCGTTTCCACGTCCTTCCTCCACCGGTAATCCACACGAACAGTTTTCCGAACACAAGGTGCTAGCCTTCTTGTTTCTTTCTCCAAAGAAACCAGGGATCGAATCTACAGCTGTTGAACTCAGGAACTCCTTCTCTGAAGTCAGGCTAGGTGGCGCAACAATGGAGGAGACAGCAACAAAACTCCTTTTGTTCTTCTTCTCCCAAAAACCCTAGGAACCCACAACTTCGAATTTCTCTCTAACTCCTTAGGAGAAAATCGACTTCTCTCTCTAGGAAGGTGGGTGGCGAATTTTCTCTCTCTACTAGGATGAAAATCGACTTGCCAAAACAATTAGGGTTTCTCACTTGCATGTGTGTTGAGCTAGGCGACTTTTAGGCTTATATAATTACCAAAATTATGGCAATTTTATAAATGTAAAATCATGATATTACAATAATATCATATCTTTAAGACTTGAATATCTAATTAAAATATTACCATAATATTTTAATTCAAATTCAAATGCTATCTCAGAGAATCAAATGGAAGATCAAATCTCTCAATGGGACCCACCTTGAGATAGGTGCCTAACTCCCTCAATTTATTGGAATTTTATAAATCAAAAATAACTCCTAAAAATAGGAAGTCATAACCAACTTATTTTATCCCAATGTTTTTGAATTAAAATATTACCATAATATCTTTAATTCAAATTTTGAATTCTGAATTTAAATTCTTTATTGAATTAAAATATTACCCCAATATCTTAATTCAAATTTTTGAATTTCAAATTCAAATTCAAACTCATGATTTAAATTAATAAAACATTTTTATTAATTAAATCTCCTTAAAAGAGGCGCCACCCTCTATGCCAATATTAGTGAATTTTATAAATCAATAATCTCCTAAC
>QANZ01029129.1:51317-82947 GCA_003254925.1 Chamaecrista fasciculata | reverse complement strand
TAATAATGTGAAAACCATTAATTTATCTCTATAAATTAATCCATATGTTCATAACATACATAAAAGAGGATTGGCCCTAGGGAACAATTCAAATAGACTCCCACTTGCACTAGGGTACAATCATTAATCTAGCTATTCCTACTCCTAGGCACACTGATCAATGCGTCTAATCCCCATCGACGATACATGTCTCTCATGTATGACCCTTGCAAGCGGCTTTGTCAGAGGATCAGCAACGTTATCCTCGCCTGCTACTTTGCATATCTTCACATCACCTCTGTCAATCATCTCCCTGACCCTTGCAAGCGGCTTTGTCAGAGGATCAGCAACGTTATCCTCGCCTGCTACTTTGCATATCTTCACATCACCTCTGTCAATCATCTCCCTGACGAGGTGAAAACGTCTGAGTATATGTTTGGTCCTCTGGTGGGACCGTGGCTCCTTGGCTTGCGCAATAGCTCCACTATTGTCGCAATACAGGGTAATGGGATCAGAGATGGTCGGAACCACACCAAGCTCGGAGATGAACTTTCTAATCCACACATCCTTCTTTGCCGCATCCGATGCTGCAATATACTTGGACTCCGTTGTAGAATCGGCAATCGTGCTTTGCTTGGAACTCTTCCAACTCACGCTGCCACCGTTCAGGAGAAACACATATCCTGACTTCGATTTGAAGTCATCTTGGTCGGTTTGGAAACTAACGTCTGTGTAACCCAACCCCTTACACATAGCTCCTCATCAGTTCCACTGTAAACCAAGAACTCATCCTTAGTCCTTCTTAAGTACTTAAGGATATTCTTGACAGCGATCCAATGATCCTCACCAGGGTCTTGTTGGAATCGGCTTGTCATACTTAAGGCAAATGACACATCGGGTCGAGTACATAGCATGGCATACATGATGGATCCTATGGCCGAGGCATAGGGGATCCCACTCATGCGACCTCGCTCAACAAGTGTCTTTGGACACTGCTTCTTGCTTAGGGTCAGCCCATGATTCATCGGAATGAATCCCTTCTTGGAATCTTGCATACTGAACCTCTTCAGTACCTTATCCAAGTACGTGCTTTGACTCAACCCAAGAAGCCTACGAGATCTATCTCTATAGATCTTGATTCCTAGAACATAGGCGGCTTCTCCTAAGTCCTTTATTGAAAAGGATTTTCCCAACCAGGATTTTACAATCTCTAAGGTTGAAACATCATTTCCAATGAGTAGTATGTCATCAACATACAGTACCAAGAACACAATCGTGCTCCCACTAACCTTCTTGTAAACACAAGGTTCGTCAGGGTTTTGTAGGAAGCCAAACTCTTTGACGACCTCATCAAAACGATGATTCCAACTCCTGGATGCTTGCTTCAATCCATAGATGGATCTCTGAAGCTTGCACACCATGTCTGGTGCCTCAGGACATTCAAACCCGTCGGGTTGTATCATATACACATCCTTGGGCAGCCTTCCGTTAAGGAATGCTGTTTTGACATCCATCTGCCATATCTCATAGTCGTAATATGCAGCTATGGCAAGGAGGATCCTAATGGACTTGGCCATTGCAACAGGCGAAAACGTTTCGTCATAGTCTATACCATGACGTTGCGTAAATCCCTTCGCAACTAACCTCGCCTTGAAGACGCTGACGTTGCTATCCATGTCTGTTTTCTCTTTGAAAACCCACTTACACCCTACGGGTTTTACCCCTTGAGGTGGAGTGACCAAGGTCCAAACTTGGTTATCGTACATGGATTGCATCTCAGCCTTCATGGCTTCTACCCATTTTTCTGAGTTGGGATCTACGATGGCCTCTTGATAGGTGGTGGGTTCACCACACTCCGTGAGCAACACATCCTTGTTTTCGGTCACGAGAAATCCATAGTATCTCTCTCGCTGAAAACGTGTTCTATCAGACCTTCGTGGTCCTTGTGTTTGTGGAGGAGCTTCCACAACGTCTTGTGGAACTTCTCCAGTTTCCGTCTGCGCCTCTGATGTATCTTGTGGGGCTTGAACTTCTTCAAGCTCTATCTTACTCCCACTGTTTCTTTTGGAAACCAGATCCTTCTCTAAGAAGAATCCACTTCTGACTACAAACACTTTGTTGTCAGTTGGGCAGTAGACGTAATACCCCTTCGTTTCTTTAGGGTATCCCACAAATAGACACTTGAGGGATTTGGGAGACAGTTTATCGTTAGCCTGTTTCTTAACGTAAACCTCACATCCCCAAACCTTGAGGTAAGACAAGTTGGGACTCTTCCCTTTCCATATCTCATATGGTGTCTTCTCAACAGCCTTGGACGGAACACGGTTAAGTGTGAACGCGGCAGCTTCTAAAGCATATCCCTAGAAGGATGGCGGAAGATCGGTCTGACTCATCATAGATCGAACCATATCCAATAGAGTTCGATTCCTCCTCTCAGACACACCATTCCACTGTGGTGTTCCAGGGGGAGTCAGTTGTGAAACTATTCCACAACTACTAAGATGATCAGTGAATTCTTGACTCAAATATTCGCCTCCTCGATCATATCGAAGGATCTTATTTTTCTTGTCAAGTTGGTTCTCAACTTCATTTTGAAATCTTTTGAACATTTCAAAAGACTCTGACTTGTGCTTCATTAAGTAGATATACCCGTATCTACTGATGTCGTCAATGAATGTAATGAAGTAGGAGTAACCTCCTCTGGCATGGATACTCATGGGTCCACATACATCACTATGTATGATTCCCAATAAGTCAGATGCCCTCTCACTCTGACCAGTGAAAGGCGCCTTTGTCATCTTGCCAAGTAAACATGATTCGCAAGCATCATATGATTCAAAATCAAATGAGCTTAGAAGTCCATCTTTATGGAGCTTCTCTAGGCGTCTCTCGTTTATATGGCCCAAGCGACAGTGCCAAAGGTACGTAGGATTAGATTCACCAATCTTAACCCTTTTAGTATCAATGTTATAGATATCATTATTATGTCTTTGTTCCAATTTTAAGATATAGTGGTTATCATGCAGATCTCCATAAGCATATAACACATCATCTTTATAAATTGAACACTTTCCATTAACATTCACACAAATAAAACCTTCCTTATCCAAATAAGAAAGTGATATAATGTTTGAACTTAAACATGGAACGTAATAACAATTATTCAAAGACAGAATAAGCCCAGTGGGCAAAACAAGCTCGTATGTTCCTACAGCAACAGCAGCAACCCTTGCTCCATTGCCCACACGTAGGTCCACCTCGCCTCTGCTCAGCTTTCTACTTCTTCTCAACCCCTGCACATTAGTACATATGTCAGGACCACAAGCAGTATCCAATACCGAAGTGGTAGGAGTAGACAAGTGAACGCCTATAACAAAGATACCTGAAGTAGAAGCTTCATTCTTCTTCTTCTTCTTCAGATCTTCCATATACAGCTTACAATTTCTTCTCCAGTGACCCGGCTTCTGGCAGAAGAAACAAACTGCATCCTTAGAGGTCTTTGCCTTCTTGGCAGGCGGTGGGTTAGGTTTTGCTGCAGGCTTGGTCCCACCAACCTCAGCATCCCCTTTCCTCTTTCCTTTGCCCTTCCCCTTTCCCTTGTTTAGAACTAACAAGACAATGCTAGGCGCCTTCTTTATAGATGCCTCAGTAGTCTTCAGCATCCCATGCAGTTCAGACACTGATTTCTCCATGCCATTCATGTTGAAGTTCAAGACGAACTGGTCATAACTTCTGGGCAGCGAATGCAGGATCAAATCCGTCGCTAGCTCTAGCAAAATGGGAATCCCAGCCTAGCAAGGTGATCTATGTGCCCCTGCATCTTCAAGACGTGGGCACTCACAGATCCACCTTCTACCATCTTGCAAGAGTAAAGAGCCTTTGAAGTCTCAAACCTCTCTTGCCTTGCCTGTACTTGGAACATTTCCTTGAGATGTGTTATCATCTCATATGCCCCTTTGTTCTCCAAGTTCTTCTGAATCTCGGGAACCATGGTAACGAGCATAAGACAGGCAACGTCCACAGAGTCATTCTGATGCTTCTCATAAGCATCCTTCTGAGCTCTTGGAGCATTTGCAGCAGGCTGTTCAGGGATGGGGTTGTCTAGGACGTAGAGCTTTCTCTCCTGGGTGAGAACAATTCTCACATTTCTGTACCAGTCGAGGAAGTTAGTCCCAGTTAGTTTATCCTTCTCAAGGACAGATCGCAGTGATAGTGATGAAACGTTTGTTGCCATTTGATTCTACAATTGAGATATGTAAAGTTTAATTAGCAGGAAAATAATATATATCCACCATTTTATAAAACCCAGTAAAATTTATTATTAGTGGCTAAGACCCATATTTCACCAAAGTCTACCGTCGCGGAGGGCGATCATGCATCCTTAGGCTATTTAGGTAGGTAACTCCTTACCAATCACATCTCTATGTGACTCTTAGATCTTTATGGGACTGCATCATCATATGATACGGCATGTTTATCCCATCTAATGCCTTGAGGCCCAAAACCGTTTTGATAGCCCCATTAAGTCACAATAAAACTTGTGAATGGCAAGGCCCAAACGACGAGGCCGAAGCCCAGCCCCATATCATCAAGGTCCCACTTAAACACGTGTCGCGGAGGGCGATCACCGTATTTAATGTACCATGATTTCAATGGGCATCGAACTGAAAACCCCCATTCACCCGTGTCTCCTCAAGGTCAAGGTAGATACGTGTCGCGAAGGGCGATCACCGCTCTACGATGAACAAGATTTCAACAGGGTGTTTTATTGACGGCATTAAAACTTAAGATTTTCTAAAAGGGTTTGATATTTTAAAAAAGTTCCGTTTTATAGTTTAATTTTAAAACTCCTTTTAAAATTAAACGAGTCATGCCACATGTTTATTCCCCAAGTGTATCGCATACACATAAACATGTGCACGGATCTTGCATCATATGCAAAATCCCACGCTCGTATCGTATACGTAGTTGTTGCGCCAAAACGGGGTAAATAGCATGTTAAAATCGCGTCCTAAACATACATCTAGCGCTTTGTATCACATACAAACTAAATGTAAAACAGATATATATCGTGTTTAGATATGGCCCACCTATCCTAATAATTCTCCCAAGCCAATGAGAGAATTTTTCTAAAAGAAAAGTAAAATTACAAGAGAGTAGACCCCAGTTCCATTGAGGTATAAACTGAAAAGTAAAATTACATCGGATAGAGGGAGACGACACGCAGGCCGCATACACCAAAAACCTAGAGCCATATCCAACACCACACAATTACATATATGAACAATTCATACAATTATGTCAAACACGATATATTTGCAACACATATCAAAAACGATTTTTGTAGGTGTTTAATTAGGGTTGTGCAATTTTAACATGCCTTTTTCTTGAAATTAGGCCCATTATCAATAATTATAAAATTCAGGAATCATATTCCAAAATTTTAATTATTGACCCAAAAATTTTAAAATTCACAATTTTATTAAATTTCCAGTCACCCACATTGTAATACCCGGAGAAATTAATTAGAATTATTTCTAAATGGGATTATTTAATCTCAGGTTTGACTTGGAGTAGTGGAGTTTGGTGTTGGAAGTAGAAGCTTTAGTGTAAATATAAGCATAAGTGAGAATTAGAAGAAAGAGGGACTAAAATGAAAAATCTGAAAGTTTGTTGTAACTTTTGGAAATTTAACTAAGGGTAAGTAAGGGAGTATGTGAGTGAGTGAGTGAGTAAGTGAGGAGTGGAGATGGAGGAAAAGATGGGGTGTAGGGAGTTAACTGTGAAACTAGAAAACTTGAGGGGGGAAGAAATGGAGTTTTTCCCAAAGAGTTAATAAAACTCTTATAAAGTTAGAGAATGGAGGAGGAAATCGCAAAAGCAAAAAGAAGAACAGAAATAGAAGAAGAGAAGAGAGGGGCGACTTGGGAGAGGTAGGAAATTGGAGGCCACTTTCACTTTGTTACAAATTGAAGGGAGATCTTGAAGATTTGGGAGCTCTAGTTCACAAGCTTCAACTAGGTAGGGTTCTCTCTTTCCCTCCTCATCGCCAACTCTTGTTTCATTTATATAGAAACCTAGGGTTTGCTAAGATGGTGTTTGATGAAGTCTTTGGCTGTATGAGTGTTAATTTGTTGATTTAATGAAAGTTTATATGTAGGTATGATAAATGAATGTTGAGAAAGTGTGGAAATATCATAGGTGCTCTTGAATCATGTTTGTTGTTATAACTAGTTATGATATCTATATTGTTTACCTATAAATCAAGTTGTTGATGTTTACTTGCTGAATTTTGAAGTTGGGAAACATGGTTTTGAAGTTCAAAACAAGAATTTTCGGAACTTGATGTTTGGTATGAGAAAGGGACGAATCTGCTCTGTTTTTACCGGACACAGTGGGAAGAATACATGATATCTTTGTAACCTGTGGTTTGAGTCTGAAGATCAGACGGTTAGATGGGGATACAATGGCTCACGAAATGTGACGCCTAAGTTGGGAATTTGCATAATTTACTAGTTTTGTGTGTGGAGTTTTCTTTTACTTTAGAGGACTTCTTTGAGAGATGTTTATCTTTAAGTATGGAGTAAATTGAGGGTTTTAAAAGTGTGGCATGATTGTATCTCAACTTTATCTCCAAACTTTGTGTGTATTGAAAGGTTTGTTATTTCACTAAAGTACAATATTACAAACTTGAATTGGGGATATTGTATATTTGAATTATGTTTTGTCATGACTCCTTGAGGGTGGAGGCCCTCCCCACCACTTGTGAAAAGTGTGATGGGTAATGTTCATGGTGGATTCCATGGATGGCCTAAGGTGGATTCCTTAGGTGACAGGCTGCTTGGTTTGTGCGCACGCCGGGAGACGTTCCGGAAGCCTAGGTCGGATGACCAATTGTATTTGAGCATGACATTATGAGATAATCATGAGTTGATGAATATATAAGTGTTAGTATGTTATTAATGATTATGTTGTATGTTGATAAGATATAATCGATGTTCAGTTCATGCTTGTTGTAATCTGGTTACTTGCTGGAATTTATATATTTGAAACATGGTTTGGTGTGAGGATTGTGGTGCAAGTGGAGAGAGTTTAACCTTAATGAGAATGTTAATTGTCACCCTACAAAACATTTCAGATTCTGTTGTGCAGGAACAGGCTAGGGTTCGTTCAGGCACAGGAAGTACTCCACTTCTTGAAGGTCCTCCACGTGCACCTCAAGGTGGTTGACTCTTGTTGTGATAGCTAGATGTAGTTGTTGTGTATATTATGCTTTTATGTTCAGCTTTTTGGGCCCTGTGTGGTTATCTTTAGAGGCTGAGCCTCTTTTACTGACTGGGTTTGCGAGGTGGAGCCTCAAGTATGTTTTGTAGAATCTCGTGAGTCTTGTATGAACTCTAAGAGAATTCTTATCAGGTTATGTTTTAAAGGGCCATGTGACACACTGTAATAGTGTAATGTAAGTTGTGTTTTATTTTCTATTAGGATGTTACACACATAATATTACAATTAAAACACTTTTAATCATAATTATATGGGAATTTCGACTTTGGCCTAAATTTGCAAGAAAATTTTCCAAATCAATCCTATTGATTTCTTTATGTATCATATACATAAATTTGCACCTTTTCTTGTAGATTCAATTTTGAGAAAAATAATCGGTGGATATTTCGTAAAACCAAAACAAGATTGAAATAGGTAAAACACGCCAAGCATACATCACATGTACACAAAATATGATTTTAAATCCAGGACTAACCTGGCTGTGATACCACTGTTGGGAAATCCCGGGGCAAAACACGCAGCGGAAGCAAAAGTAAAACCAAAAAAAATTGCGCTCCCCAGGAATTTCCCACCCTGAGATCCGCTAGTTGAATTTAAAACCAGATACGAAAAGTGTTATACCTCAAGCTTTCAATCGGCTGGTTAAACTTGGTGAGTTTGAGAAGTCCGTTTCCACGTCCTTCCTCCACCGGTAATCCACACGAACAGTTTCCCAAACACAAGGTGCTAGCCTTCTTGTTTCTTTCTCCAAAGAAACCAGGGATCGAATCTACAGCTGTTGAACTCAGGAACTCCTTCTCTGAATTCAGGCTAGGTGGCGCAACAATGGAGGAGACAGCAACAAAACTCCTTTTGTTCTTCTTCTCCCAAAAACCCTAGGAACCCACAACTTCGAATTTCTCTCTAACTCCTTAGGAGAAAATCGACTTCTCTCTCTAGGAAGGTGGGTGGCGAATTTTCTCTCTCTACTAGGATGAAAATCGACTTGCCAAAACAATTAGAGTTTCTCACTTGCATGTGTATTGAGCTAGGCAACTTTTAGGCTTATATAATTACCAAAATTATGGTAATTTTATAAATATAAAATCATGATATTACAATAATATCATATCTTTAAGACTTGAATATCTAATTAAAATATTACCATAATATTTTAATTCAAATTCAAATGCTATCTCAGAGAATCAAATGGAAGATCAAATCTCCCAATGGGACCCACCTTGAGATAGGCGCCTAACTCCCTCAATTTATTGGAATTTTATAAATCAAAAATAACTCCTAAAAATAGGAAGTCATAACCAACTTATTTTATCCCAATGTTTTTGAATTAAAATATTACCATAATATCTTTAATTCAAATTTTGAATTCTGAATTTAAATTCTTTATTGAATTAAAATATTACCCCAATATCTTAATTCAAATTCTTGAATTTCAAATTCAAATTCAAACTCATGATTTAAATTAATAAAACATTTTTATTAATTAAATCTCCTTAAAAGAGGCGCCACCCTCTATGCCAATATTAGTGAATTTTATAAATCAATAATCTCCTAACTTTTAGGAAACTTATTTGATTTATTATTCCTAATATTTTAATTGTAAATAATTAATCTCTATTAATCATTTAACAATTATTTAAACTGTAGAAAATTTAAGACAAGACATAATGTCCCATAAATTTCCTCTGTGTCTTAAATTAGGCCACCGGAGTGACCCATGAATTACTCTAATTCGTATCCCTTATAAAGTGTGTTATAATCCTGCTCGTGTGTGACCCAGCAGGCCCCAAGTGAAGTTGGCAGTAGGTCATCCCCATGTTCTACAAGTCGTGAGCGGACTCTAGCAAGCCATCACGACTACCCAAAACACGTGAGTGATCGTTTGTTACCAAAACCGATTTAACCTTCGTACCTCCTTGGCACCGACCTTATTGTTCTGCGATATCTTGGTTATGGATCAGGCACAGGAAATTCATCCATGATCCAAACCTTTACTTTCTCGATCTCCTTGAGTAAGTCCCAATATACTGAGTGGCCACTCTTTCCTTGGACAGACTCATCGAGGGCGCCAGTAAGATATCTCCCATCTAATGGGGAACAAAATCCCTATTTTGGTCAGTCCACATTCCTCAGCACGGCAATCAACCAAACCCGTACTTAGCCCTTATAGCAACCCTGCTACGGGCAACGTTAGACTAAGCCAAAGTCTGACAACTGCAACGCCAGAATAATGATGACCTCGGGTCTAAGGCGTCATGACAGGCGTACAGGAGAGGCAAGCTGATGACTAAACCCATGCAGTTCTCTCCGGGTCAGTCCAGCAACTCGTAACCCCTTACGTAATTGCACCATGACTCTCGTTCCAGCATCTAGTGCGTGCATCTCTATGCACCGAGGTCATGCTGATCTTAGTTCATTTTCGCTCCCACGAAATCAATCGATCAGGGACAGATTTAGATTAATTATCTTATAATTAATCATGGACGTTATCACAGTAAACATGCTAATAATGTGAAAACCATTAATTTATCTCTATAAATTAATCCATATGTTCATAACATACATAAAAGAGGATTGGCCCTAGGGCACAATTCCAACATGAGGATCATTGGATCACTGTCAAAACCATCCTAAAGTACTTGAGAAGGACTAAGGATGAATTCCTGGTTTATGGTGGAACTGATGAAGAGCTATGTGTAATTGGTTACACAGATGCCAATTTTCAAACCGACCAAGATGATTTTAAATCGCAGTCTAGATACGTGTTTCTCCTGAACGGTGGCAGCGTGAGTTGGAAAAGTTCCAAGCAGAGCACGATTGCTGATTCTACAACGGAGGCTGAGTATATAGCTGCATCAGATGCAACGAAGGAGGCTGTATGGATTAGGAAGTTCATTGTTGAGCTTGGTGTGGTTCCGACCATTACTGATCCTATAACCTTGTACTGTGACAATAGTGGTGCGGTTGCACAAGCCAAGGAGCCCCGGTCCCACCAGAGGACCAAACATATACTCAGACGTTATCACCTTGTTAGAGAGATGATTGACAAAGTTGATGTCAAGATATGTAAAGTAGCAGGCGAGGATAATGTTGCCGATCCTCTTACAAAAACTCTTGCACGGGTCATACATGAACGCCATGTAATGTCGATGGGGATTAGACACATTGATCAATGTACCTAGTGTACGAACAGTTGGATTAATGATTGTACCTAGTGCAAGTGGGAGTTTGATGGAGATTGTGCCCTAGGGCCAATCATTTTATATGTATGAACATATTGTTTGACTGATTTATGAATGATAAATTATTTCGTTATCATATTATTAGCATGTTTACTGTGATAACAATCCTTGATTAATTATGTGATAATTATTCTAAACTGTCCCTGGTCAATTATTCACGTGGGAACGTGAATGAACTAAGACCAGCATGACTTCGGTGTATAGAGATCACGCATGTGATGCTTCTCGAGAGTCATGGTGCAATTATGTAATGGGTTACAAATTGTTGGACCGACCCGGAGAGTCCTGCATGGGTTTAATCATAAGCTAGTCTCTCCTGTACACCTGTCACGATGCCCTTAGACCTGAGGTCTTCATTATTCCGGCGTTGTAGATGCTGAACTTTGGCCTAGTCCAACGTTGCCCGTAACAGGGTAGCCATACAAGCTAGGTACGGTTTTAGTTGTTTGCCGTGCTGAGGAATGTGGTTTATCAATAAGGGATTTTGTCCCTCATTAAGTTGAGATATATTTGACTGAGCCCCTTGATGAGTTTGTCCAAGAAATGTGTGGCCACACAGGGTAATGGGACAAACTCAAGGAATCGAGAAAGTTATGGTTTGGATTACAAGGATGATTTTCCCATGCCTTATCCATGACCAAAATATCGTGTGACAATAGGGATTATGACAAGGTGGTACTAAGGTTAAGTCGTTGATGTTAAAACGATAACTCACGTGTTTGGGTAGTCGTGATGGCTTGCTAGAGTCCGCTCTCGACTTGTGAGCCATGGAGATGGCTTGCTGCCAATTTCACGTGAAGCCTGCTGGGTCACACATGAGCAGGATCAAGAACTGTAATGGGACACAAATTAGGGTTAATTTGCGAGTCACTTTAGTGACGCAATTTAAGACATAGTTGAATGTCTTAGGACATGAAGTCTTGTCTTAAATAAAATCTACATTTGTGACATTTAAATTTGTTTAAATATATTAATTGTTAAATAGTTAATTTGATTAATCTATTTACAATTGAATTCTTGTTTGAAATATTGAGGAATAATGAATTGACTAAGTCTCCTAAGAGTTAGGGGATTATTGATTTATTAAATTCTCTAATATTGGATAACAAGAGGAGGGTGGTGCCTCACTCTTGATTTAATTAATGAAATATGATTTTGTTAATTTGAATTCAAGATTTAAATTTGAATTCAAGATTTGAATTTGAATTAAGATATTAGGGTAATATTTTAATTCAATTTGTTAAGGATATTAATAAGTTGGTTATAACTTCCTAAGAGTTAGGATTGTTATCTTATTTATTAAATTCCTATAAAACCACTAGGATTGTTATTCTTCAAGATTCAAATGCAAGATTTGATCTTTCATTTTGAATTTCAAGAATGCATTTTGAATTTTAAGTTAAGATATTAATGTAATATTTTAATTAAGAATTCAAATCTTCTTGACTCATTCCAACCAATGGGAAGTGTGCATTCTGAATTTCAAGATATGATCTTGAAATTTAAATAAAGATTGCATCTTAATCTTGAATTATAATATTAGTGTAATTTTATAATCAAGATTTGGTGATTCCCTAATTTAAGGAGTGTGGACTCTTTATAAACACCACAAGTCGCCTAAACCAACAAGAGGAGAAAAGAGAAAAGGCGCATAGCCTAGGAAGGAAAATAGGGAGAGTTCGACTAACCCTAAAACTTAGGGTTTTAGAGGCAATTTGTGTGTGAGGAAGAGAGAGAGGCGAAAATCCCTAAAGTGAGTGGCCAAGAAGTTCGTTCTTGGTAGTGCGCCACTTGTTCTTGGATATTTCAAGAAGTGTTCTTGAAATTCTAAGATTGTAGATCGGTTCCCATAATCTCTTGGAGAAGAGATTGGAGGCTAGCACCTTAGTATCTGCCAAACTGTTCGTGTGGATTACCGGCAGAGGAAGGACACGAGTCTGTGGACTTCTTGGAATTGCGATTTTTCAAAGCAACCGTCTGATTTAGGTAAACGTCTTTTCTATCTGGTATAAACACAAGTAGTGGATCCTTTGGAGGAGATTATAAAAATTTTATTTTACCTTTTCTGCTGTGTTTTGCTCCATAATCTCCAACATTAATTGCATCAACAAGCACCTTGCAGTCAGACTCCACAATCACCTTACTCCAACCCAAATCCACACATTACTCACAAGCTTTTTTAATTGCAAGAGCTTCTGTGATGAGCACAGAATTTGTACGCACAGCCTAATTTCCTCCATTAATAACCATGCCATTGGAATCTCTAGCAATAATTCCCAATCCAGGTACATCAGCTCCTCTAAATGAACCATCAACATTTATCTTAATTATATCATGTTCAGGAAAGGACCAACACTTCTGCACAATACCTAAATTATTAACACAAGAATAAAGGGAAGGATTTAAGAGATCACCCCAATATTCAGAGGTTAAAACAACAAGTCTGCCACTGGTCACCAAAGGTTCACAAGAATCACCATTAAAAATCAAATTACATCTATCTTTCCATATACCCCAGCACAAACAAGCAAACAAAGTTTTATCTCTCTCCTCAAAATTCTTATTTTTCCACAAGAACTCTTCAATCCAGTCTTCAATAGCATTTAAACCACTCAAATTGACTCTGAGAGGAAGTGGACTGCAAAACCACACAGCTCTAGCTCTACTACAGAAAAATAACATGTGCTCCACAGATTCATTAAATTCTCCACACCAAGGACAAATTGGATCCTTAACACACCTTCTCTTAAAAAGAATTTCTTTTGTAGGGAGAGCCATATTACAAGCCCTCCAGAGAAAATGAGAAACTTTAGGAGGTCCTTTAATATTTTGATTATTCAACGATTAAATTGTTAACAATGTAAAAAGAAAAGGATCGATTTGTTGACATGATACAAAGTTGGTAACCAAAAAATACAAGTTTGGCCAAAGTCTCAAATTGGTCCCTTGTGTATGGGGTAGCTTTCAAATTAGTCATTTATCTTTCATTTATTACAAATTGGTCCTACATCTTTCCATGATGTTTTAAATTGGTCCAAAAAATATTGAATGCGGTCATATCCTCTCTCATTTCAAGCTCAAATGTAACAAATTCATAGTTATGAGTTTCTTTTGACGAGCACTTTAGGACTATCAACAAACGAAGTCAAATTGAGTCACAAAACTGGATAACTCGTTTCTCAGTCAAACAAATTAAATGAAATTGATCATATCTCTTTTATGTCAAGTCCGAATGCGACGAATTTGAAACTATGGGCTAACTCTTGAAGAATTCTTTCTCTACCCAGTTAAGATTGCTAACAAATGAGGTCAAATTCAGTATTTAAAATAGGTTTGGGACCAATTCGAAACATCATGGAAAGATAGGACCAATCTGAAACAAATAAAAGATAAATAATCAATTTGAAATCTACCCCATACATAAGGAATAAATTTGAGATTTTAGCCCATATGTTTTCTCATAATTTTTGCCTTATTTTTTTGTGTTTTGGTAGAATATTCACTAAACTTGATAGTTTGATTGTCCAATTTGGCGGTCTAATCCGATCTTGAAAATATCGCGGAAAACTATAGCCAAAAATAGAAAAAGTTCAAAACCGGACGACGTGTGTCATTCACAATCACAATAATCACAAATGCATTGAAACTCTTGTGGAAATTTCTGCCAAATGCTGATTAATGGATAGGTCCCGTATGCATGTCCAGTTAGTTGGGCAAAATAAATGCGATGACTCAACTGCCTCAACATTCAACAATCACACACACACTCTCTCTCTCTTTAGTATCTATTCTTTTCCCCCATCTTCAAATTTTCCACAAGAAGAAGGACGAAATCGAATAAAAGAACAACAATCACAGCTTAAATAGTAATTCTGAGACTCAATTTTCCGCCGACGGCCATGGTGGCGGCGTTGTTGTTGCAGCTGGTATTTCCGCCGCCGCCTTCGGTGATCGTGTCGGCCATGTCAGTGATAAGCTTCGTGTCGGTGGCAAACGCTGGGTTTTCGGAAATCAGAGGGAAGCATTTGCAGTATTCGAAATTCGCGAATGTTGTTAACGTTGTTGGACGAAGACAAAAATGTCAGATTCTTCAATTGTCGAGTAAGAAAGGGATGCTTTTGTTGTACACTCCTGCGTTTCTTGCTGGTGCTGCTTCTTTCTGGGCTTTAGGGTCCAATGAGGGTCTTAGAATGACACTCCTTCAATCTGCCATAACTTTCCATTTCTTCAAGAGGATCTTCGAGGTAATTTAATTAATTATTACATTCGTTGTGTAGTACACTACTCATGATAATTTGCGAGATAACAGGATTATTTTGAAAATGAAACTATTCACATGAATGCTTGCCTCGGTAAGAAAGATGGGAGATGAGGAATGATTTTGGCCAAAGTACCGTTTTGGTCCTTAAACTTTACATTAATTGTCAATTTCATCCCCAAGTTTTAAATTTTGGTCAATTTTATTTTTAATTTTACTTTAACTAAATATTAACTACAAAATCTACATGGCTAATGACAAAACATGATGTAGTTTGTTGTTAATTTATTGAAAGAAGTAAATTGACCAAAATGTAAAACATTAGGAACGAAAATGATCGCAAAAAAATATCAGGGATAAAATTAACAGTTGATGTAAAGTTTGGAAACTAAGAAATAAAAGGGTGCTTTTGGCCATCGTTTTAAACTGATGGGTAAAAGGGTGTGAACAGTGAAGAAGGAGAGAGATAGGCAATTATAAAATAAAAGTCAAAGTGCAAATTTGGTCTCATATCTTTTATTGAGTTTCTAATTTGGTTATGTATATTATTTTTGCTAGCAAGCATGAACACTTAATTTTGAAGGCGTGTCGCCGTGTCAGACACGTGTCAGTGTCCGACACTCGTATGACACCGACACGACACATATCCATAAATTTTAGAATATAAATCAATTTTTTGTAACTTTAACATGATAGGCAAGAGAAAATAATAATAGATATGACATATATTATGAATAAAAATTGTAATTTTTAATTTTTTCATTAAAAATTATGAATATTTAATTATTTATATATATAAATATATGTCGTGTCGTGTCGCGTAATTTTGAGAGTTTGACGTGTCGCTGTGTCCGTGTCCGTGTCAGTGTCCATGCTTCATAGTATTTTTGTTATACTTTTGGTTTCATATATTTAAAAAAGGTCTTAATTTGGTCTTATATTATTTTTGGTGTCATATTTTTCGGTCAAGTTGTAGAATTGGTCTCATATCTTCGCAAAAGGATTAACTATTAATTAATCATTTTGCTAAGATATGGGGCCACTTCTGCACCTGACCCAAAGATATAGGACCAATTCTACAACTGGCCCTAAGATATAGGACCAAATTTGCATAAAAAATATATAAGACCAAATTGAGAAACTAAACAAATGATATGAGACCAAATTGGGACTTTGGCCTAAAATAAAAGATAATGTGTGTTGTTTCATATGTATAGATTTTATTAAAGTGCAACTAAAAAGATATGAGACCAAATTGGAAACTAAACAAATGATATGGGACCAAATTGGGACTTTGGCCTAAAACAAAAGATAATGTGTGTTGTTTCATATGTATAGATTTTATTAGAGAAAACCAATTATATTTAATCCTCCAAATTTATATCGAGTTAACTTATCAATCTCTGAATTATCAAAACATAATATTCAATTTTCAAATTATTGCAATTGTCAACAATATGATCCTTGCGGAATTAATAAATAAAAATTCAATATAATTTCAGGGACAAAAAAAAATTAATTTAGTATAAACTTAGAGACTAGAATTTATAAAATTAGTTCAAATTTAAAGGACTAAATCGTCACTAAAGACCAAATAATTGACAATTAAAATATTTCAGGGGTTAAATCATGTATTTCGATTATTTCATGACTAATTAATTAATTAACTCAGTGTAAATTTATTGATCAAATAGTAAATTTTATCAATTTTATTATTCTTTACCACCGGCTATTTGGCTCTCTTTACCAATAAATAGCATTCGTAGGGAACAACCTCCATTTTTTGGGAAACTTGATCTTGTTGTTATTTTTTGAAGTCTTTGAAGTTAGCCTCCTCGTACAGAATCTATCAATTTTCTTCATTTTGGAATTCAGACCTTATTTAACACCTAGAATTGAGCTCCTATTAAAGTTAATAAATAAATACTCCATCTGGTTCTATATATATATATATATATATATGATATTTAAGGTAAATACGCACAGATCAAGGAAATGACTAGCTCACCTAAAATGAAGAGAAAAATAAGATAAAAAGACAAAATTATCCCTATTAAATTACTTAGAAAATGTTTATACATTTATGACTCTACTATATTTAATAGGGGTAGAATGATACAAAAATAATTAATGTTCTTTTGAATTTATAAAATATTAAATATTTTAAAATAAAAAAAATTCTCCAAAACATCATGTGTATATATATATATATATAAAACGGGAGGGAGTAAATAACACTTATAATTGAGCTTATATGAAAAAGAATTTTAGATAATGCCAATTTCGGGCAACTCACATCCATTATTGTGGGAATCAGTTACAGAAATATCTGGATAATTGGAATTTCAGCTCTTGATCCATTACTGAAAAGCTTTTTTTTTTTTTTATTACTTTACCAACTAGACAATTTTCAATAGTGATATATCAAATAGATCCTGACGTTGAAGTTTGAACCGAAACAAAAAGTCAAAACTTAATATAAATATTAGCTAGCAACTAAAAAACCTAAAATGAAGTTTCGACACTGTTTTCATTGTAAACTTCGCACCCTTGCTAAACTGGACATATGCTGTAACATTGTAATATAATGTTAATTTGTTTTATTAAAATATTAGAAAGTAATATTTTAATTTTTTTTTTTATTATTTATTCTGAATTGAAAATTTTTAAAATCTTACAAAATGAGTATTTTACACTGGTAAATACATATCTAATAATTATATTATATATGAATAGTAATCATATTGATATTTTTGTTAAAATATTAGCTTATTTTTCTATTGTAGAGGAAACAAGACTAGTGCATTCTTTTATTCCAGAGAGGAGAGTGTAGTTTTTACTGAACAGATGTAATCATGTAACACAAGCTTAATTTTTTGCATAATTCTAGAGAAAATCCCTAAAACAATGTTTCCTTGAAAGATCACACTGAGCCAATAATTCGATCCCTAAAAGATTGAAATGCACAATTTAATTTCTAAAAGATCATAACAATATACTGTTTTGATCTTTCAAGTACTAAATTGTATACTGTTTTAATCTTTTAAGTACTAAAAAGTATAATATTTTAATCTTTCAAGGAGCAAACTATATATTTCAAAAATTGAGTTGTCAACTCAATAATCTTTTAAAGACCGAATTATTAGTTTACTCGAAGAATAATGTTATTTTTCACTTGCTTTTAGGTCCTTTTTGTTCACCGGTATAGTGGGACTATGGTTCTTGATTCAGCAATTCCCATTTCACTGAGTTATTTCCTGTCCACTGCTACTATGCTCTATGCTCAACACCTGACAATGGGGCTTCCAGAACCGGCCGTCGATCTGAAGTATCCCGGGATCGCGTTGTTTCTCATCGGCATCGGTGGCAACTTCTATCACCATTACCTTCTCTCTAAATTAAGAGGAAAGGGTATGAAGGAATATAAGATACCAGAAGGTGGATTGTTTGGCCTTGTGATATGTCCTCACTATCTCTTTGAGATTATTGTGTTTTATGGGATTTCCTTCATTTCTCAAACAATCTATGCATTTTCCTTCACCTTAGGCACAACTTTATATTTGATAGGGAGGAGTTATGTTACAAGGAGATGGTACTTGTCCAAGTTTGAGGATTTCCCTCCTCATGTTAAGTCTCTTATCCCATTTGTTTTCTGAAGGATTAATTGTTAGTGATTAAAGGATTATTATTGTCCTAAATGTATGCCTTAATATTCATTTTGGTTCATTATGTTTTAAAATGTTTAAATTGGTCGTATATGTTGGCAAAATGTTTTATTTTGTATCCCAAACTATTGAATATGACTTATTTTAAGTTCAAACGTTATGAGTTTAGAGTTTTTTATTGTTCTTAAATAGTATTTTCTCTATTCAATTGGAGCTGTTAACAAACAAGGTCAAATCGATTCTAAAAGCAAACCGCTCGTTTTATGTTTGCTATATATATCGTCCCATTCTCTTTCCTTCGGTTTCCCTTTAGTTCTCTTTCTTCATGTTTCTTTTGTTTCTACTTGGAGACTGTAATATCAAGCGAGATTCATTTTTTGGGGTCAAAATCAATTATTGCATCAAGTTTCAGCCAAAGCTTGCCTGGTTGTTCATTAATAATTTGGTCGTGTGTAATTTGGCTTGAAAAATTAATTTGTTTGCTTTTGGCGAAAGTTTGTATGCTTTTAAAGAACTAAGAAATATGGCTCTTATGACACTCGTACAAGTTAGGAGGTTATCATTGTTTAAACAAATTTTCTATTTATGCTGATTAAAATAAAAATAAAATGTACACCTTTGGTCCCTTATTTTTGTGGTAGATTGTAATTCAGCTCATTATGATTTTTTCTTTTGCAATTTTGGTCCTTTAAGTTTTTGAAAAGTTTAACTTCTTGGTCTCAAAGACTAAATGTGACCATCTTTCTTATTTCAAGTTTGAATGCGAAAAGTCCCAAACTGCATATTGTTTTTAACGAGTTTTTTTTTTGTCTAGTTGGAACAGTCAACAAAAAAGGTCAAATTAGACTTCGAAATTGGGTTGCTCGTTTCATAGTCAAATGAACAAAGTTGGTTATATCTTATTTCGTTTCATGTTTGATTGCAACAAGTTCGGAGCTACATAAACCTCTTGACGAGTTCTTTTGTTGACCAATTGGGCCATCAACAAACGAGGTCTAATTAGGCATGAACATGGTTTTCTATGATTTTTCAATTTTGAATTCTAGAATTATTATTGGGTACGATTTGACATCATTTGTTGACGATTCCAACTGGGTAAAAAAAAGACTAGTCAAGAGCAAGATTGTCAAAATCAGGAGTTTTAGTAAAATCAGAAAGGGGTTGTAAAATCATATCGTAAAAGTCGTAAGAGTTTACCTAAATACAAATAATAATTTTTTTAAGATAATATGTCTTTCACTAGTTAATTTAAATGCATCAAAATCTTCATAACTCTCCCAAATCCAACTCTCATTAGTCAAAATAAGTCTCAATGTCTAATATTAATGCCATTGTAGCAAATTAACAATCTAACTTAACATAGAAATTGAAATAAACACACTAATTGTGATGATAGTGATGATGAAGATGGCAATAGGAAGATGATGGAGAAGATGATGATAGAGAGTATGATAGATGAAGAAAATAATGATAGAGATGATGATGGAGAAGAGTATGAAAACAATAATTTTGAAAAACTTTGTTAATTTGAGCTTGTGTTCCATTATATTTCTACAAGAGACTCATGAGTAGGCCGTAATTTCGAACTCATCACAATCAAACTTAAAACGAGACAAATATGACTAACTTTGTCTGTTTGACAATGAAACGAGAGACCCAATTTCAGGATCTAATTTGACCTTGTTTGTTGATGGCTCCAATTAGCTAGATAAAGAAAAGACTCGCAAAAGGCAACATGTAACTCAAGACTCGCAACATTTAAACTTCAAACGAGAAATATATGGCTCTATTCCGGCATTAGGACCAATGAATGAAACTTTTGAAAAATATAGAGGACCAAAATTGCAACAAAAAAAAAAGGACTTGATTGCAACCTACTCTAAAGGGACCAAAATTGTACTTTGACCTAAAATGAATTTTCAACAAACAATCATATCCGATTTAATTTAATTTACTTAATGGACCATTGGCATTAATGAACAACCTTTGAACAATCAATTTTCTTTTAGAAAATATTTGTTATAGTTTTCCTTCTCACAATAGTTTTCAAATTTATATGGTTGAAAAGTTCATTGAATAATATTTACAAATGAGAAAGCGAGAAAATCCTACAATTAAGAAGTCTAATTTTGTATTTGTTGAAGGAACTAATGCTTATCTAGATTATATACAAAATTTGTTAAATTTCTTCTAGTTTTGAAGATATGAAGAATAGAAATGGAAGTGACACATACTAAAGCTTTTGAAGATTTAAGAATTTTCTCGTAAAAGAGTATGCTAGGAAACAAAATTCCCTTCATTTTAGTATTTGGATCAACACTTTATGTAAGTCTAGCAAGATGCTTGATGTTATAGCATAAGTTTTAAAAGAAATAACTTTATGAAAAAATTGTTTGCATAAAATATTAAAATTATGTTTTTCTTACATTTGTTAATAGAAGTGATTGGCAACAGCATAGCTTGAGAAGTGACAAATGTTGTTAAGATTATGATTTAAATCTTAAGATCTTACGTTTGTATAATCTTATCTAAATGAATTGATCTCGATCTTAGGTAAAATTTAAAATTTTTATGATCTCATCGATCATACGATCTTATTATCGATCCTAAAATTTTATTGAAATATGACCACTCTTAAATAATTGTACTTATAAATGATTTTAATGCTATTAATTACATTACTTATTTGTATGTATAATGAAAAATGAAAAAGTCAAATAAATATGTTTTGATGCATTCATATTAGTTATTTATTTTTATGAATAAACTTTATGTGTAGATATTTAAAATATATTATGTTACTTTATGTATATATAAATATATATTTATAGCTTTTTAATAATATTTGTAGGATCTTACGATCTATGATATGATCTTACGATTGAATTTATTTTATATCTCGTTCGGTCTTAAGTAAGATCTTGATCTTCACAACATTGCAAGTGACCAAATCCTTGTTTTAATTTCTACAATTAGTGTACCAAATAGGCCTTGTCTTCTATAAAACAAATATTTGTTTTTCCAAGAACAAGATTTTATTTGAGACCTACACATGATTGTCCTATGATGAAGTGAATAATGTTGGGGCTACTAGAGAAAATAAGAAAATAATGGACAAGAAATAAAATCGTTAGTAAATACAGACTACGTGATATTAGGCAGAGGCACGGATATCTTGCTTTCTTTAAGGTAATTCGCGCCCTCCACGGGTAGAAACTTTATCTATGATCCCGGTGTAGTGGTACTTAGGCGTGTCACCTCCAGGATACAACGGCTAAATACTCGCCTTTTAAAGTCTACAACTTCTACACAAAGAAGTAGACATGACTCTACTCCCACATCTTTTCTCTACCTAAGAGACACAAGTATTTTAATATTTTTCCTCTCTTGTCTTAGTCTAGTTCTTGTACCCCAAGAAGACACCAAAGCAGTCATATATATATATATATAATTATTAAAGAGATTCAAGACACAATGTTGATCATGACGTTGGAAAGGAGTTAAAGGCACATTGATGAAATTTGATCATAAAACATTGAGAAGCAATGAAGCAAAATAATGGCATTTAAGTAGCAAATGAATGCAAATAATGAAAAAGCTCATATACTTATGCCTATTATTTATAATAATAATGAATGCCTATTATTTATAGGGTAAATTACACTTTGGTACCCTGTGGTTTGACCCTATTTCACTTTGGTACCCTGTGGTTTGAAACTTGACACTTTGGTACCCTGTGGTATTCTCCATTAACACTTTGGTACCCTTTGGAGTTATTTTGTAATTTTAACCATGATAAATTTTGCAAAAATTACATATTGACCCCAAAAAGTTTTAAAAAAATTACAAATAGGTCCCTAGATACATATTATCTAGGGACTAAAATGAAAACTTTAAAAAAAATTAGGGGTCAATATGTAATTTTTGCAAAATTTATTATGGTTAAAATTACAAAATAGCTCCAAAGGGTACCAAAGTATTAAAGGAGAATACCATAGGGTACCAAAGTGTCAAGTTTCAAACCACAGGGTACCAAAGTGAAATAGGGTCAAACCACAGGGTACCAAAGTGTAATTTACCCTTATTTATAATAATAATCAACATTCCCCACTTATTATAAATTCTCTCATATTAAAGTATTTAATTGCGTAGAGATAGATTATTATGCATAATATAGATAACTATATTGCCTTGAATCTATATTTAGTAAAATACATATCTTGATCTAGAGCCAATAGTGGTATTCGCCTTGAACTATGATTGCTTAGGGGAGACAAGATACATATCTTGCACATAATAACCAAGTGCAATTTATGAGCCCTCGTCCACATATTATACGGCCATTGTGCGATCCTGTTTCTTGAATGTGTTTTGAGAATATGCCCTATATATCCTCATAGGAGCGGCCCCACTCCAACATTCAAATAAGTGAATCTGTCAAGGGTGTTCCCACAATTAAGACACCCCACTATTAAGAGCTACAGACTTCATTAAGAGGTTTTATAACCTCAACCTCACATATACATTGCAGGAAATGCACTTACACCATAAGGATCAGTTTAAAAGTTGAAATACTCTTATAATTGTGCATTTTTTCCACAACAACTCTATGATTCATTTTTCCCTTTGAACCAAGTTATTATGATTTCTAATCACAAGGTAGGGTATCCTCATAGGTTATTTTTAATTCTATGGGCTTAAAGCTCATCCCCCTCGATGTATTCCAAATCCTTTCTCTATGTAAAGCTGTTGTGAGTGGATCTAATCTCTAGACTTTACATATTCTAAATAAATGGTACCATTATAAAGTCTCATAATACTTGTTTTTAAGGATTTAGATTTTTCACTATAATATCAACTCTCAAGAAAATTAATTGTTGAATTTTTTTGTTTTAGCCCCCCACTATTTCCTTAATTCTATAAGGAAATTTATAATATCACTGAAATCAAAAAAAAAATTTCTTTTTTCCAAAAATTATTTATATATCTCATTAAATAACAATTGTTGTAAACATCTATAAAATAACAAAATTTTCACCATATCATACATACATGACCAAAGCATGTGGAACAAATAAATCACAACTTAAAACAATAATTGAGAATGTAGAATTTTTTTTTAAATACGTAAGAAAAAATATTATTTGATCCCTCCTATTATATCATAATGATCTCTAAGAGCACCACCAAATAATTTTCCTTATACCAAAATATAAGCCAAAACGTAGGTACACTTTCCATAATATTCATTTTTCTTTCTTTGAGTTATATCCATTTAGAAAATATTATTTATGTGAGATAAGAATCTAACTATGCCAAAATTAATAATACAAAGAATTTAATAAAAGTAGCATACATTTTATTCAAATTGAAGATCAATATAAACATTTCATCATACAAGATTTAATTTGAATATTCCATCACAAGCATAACCTTTCCCTACAAAGTTCCCACCTTTAGAAAAAATATATTGATTAGATTCAATTGTTTGTTTGAAACCAGCTTTGTTGAGTAGAAAGACAGACATAAGATTCTTTCTCATCTTAGGAGTATAGAGTACATTCTTAAGAGTGAGAGTACGACCAAAAGTGAAGTTTAACTCCACATTTCCTTCACCCAAAATTTGGGTGGTATGAGAGTCACCAAGTAGAATGTCTTTCGGATTTTCATAAGGTGTGTACACCTTGAACCAATCTTGATCATAACACACATGCCTAATGGCACCCGAATCCACCCAACATCCTTTTGAGTCATCAACCATATTGATCTCACTTATCATGGCCACCAAGGGCTCCTCAACATTACTAGCTTGTGGATTATTATTACCACAATTTCGATATCTACATTTCTTGCCATATGACCCTTTGTGCCACATACAAAACAAGAAAGTTGTGATTTCTCATTTGAATTATTATAATTCTTTCTAAACTAATTTTTCATATCTTTCTTTATGGGCTTCAACTAAGCATTATGCTTCCACTCTTGATTATGAGACAAAGAAGAATTAGACCCAAGAGCATTTACCTTGACAGTATAATCTCCATTTACATTTTGCTCCACAAAAAGATCTTGACCTCTAGCTTCATTTTGCTCCATTTCATCTTGACCTCTAGCCTCCTCCTCCATGCGAATTCTTGTGATAAGACTTTCTAAATCTTTTTGACAATTTCATATGATTTCTCATAATAATCATAAAATTCGTTAGCCAAAAAATTAAGTAAATAATAGCGACAATTAAACTCATTTCTCTCCCATTTTTTTTTATTTTTTCAGCATGATCTTTCTTTTCATCATCATTCATAGAATGAGTGGAAACTTTTTTTTCGGATTCTTTTCAGTGAGTACATAGGAAACTTTCAAGAGATTAAGATAAAAAAAAAACCTTCCCTTCCCACCTCTTAAAGTGTACACCTTTGAAATGAAAAAGCTTGTTAAGATCACCAATTCCACTCTTATTTTCAGTTGTAACTTCCATAATGATTTTGAATTACCTTAAACTTGTTGGGGCTACAAGAGAAAATAAGAAAATAATAGACAAGAAATAAAATCGTTAGTAAATATAAACTGCGTGGTATTAGGCCAAGACACGGATATCTTGCTTTCTTTAAGGTAATTCACGCCCTCCAAGGGTAGAAACTTTATCTATGATCCCGGTGTAGTGGTACTCTGAAGCGTCACCTCCAGGATACAACGGCCAAATACTCGCCTTTTTAAGTCTACAATTTCTATACAAAGAAGTAGACAAGACTCTACTCCCATACCTTTTCTCTACCCAAGAGACACAAGTATTTTAGTATTTTTCCTCTCTTGTCTTAGTCTAGTTCTTGTACCCCAAGAAGACACCAAAGCACTCACACACACATATATATATATATATAATTATTAAAGAGATTCAAGACACAATGTTGATAATGCTGTTAGTAAGGAGTTAAAGGCATATTGATGAAATTTGATGATAAAACATTGAGAAGCAATGAAGGCAAATAATGGCATTTAAGTAGCAAATGAATGCAAATAATGAAAAAGACCATATACGTTGTGATGGATTCAAAAAATAACAAACAAATTAAAATTCCATTATTTACAATAAATAAATACCTATTATTTATAATAATAATCAACAAATAAAACAATGGTTACAAATCAAATAATACATGGGCAATTTGATATCACTTTCAACTCATGGAATAAAGAGAATAATCTTTATTATTTCCTTGTTACAAGTTTAATTACGAAACAATCTCCCAAGAGACATTTTAGGAAAAACATTTAAAAATAGATTAAAATTTAAATACTTTTATTTTGAGATTGCATTTTTGAATATTGTTCAAGGCAAAAAAACTGAATGAGAAGTTTGTGAACTTATTGAAGTTTGTGAACTTATTGAAGAACATTTGCTCCAAACTTCTTCGTTGCTTGCTGCAATTTGAGAAATATTTCCTTTGAATGCAGGTGCTTCAAGAATAGGTATGATCAAGCCATCGTAACATTTCTTTCCTAATCTATTAACTAAGTTATCGCAACACTCCTTTGTAATAGTGACATTACGATAAACTATACTATTAAATGTGAGATAATCGCAATCTTTGGTAAACTTTGTTGCACATTTTATCAAAAATTCGAAAGATTCTTGATGTTCTTCTTGTGGTTGTGTTGGAGATTATGGAGCAAACGCAGAAAAAAAATTTTATAATCTCCTCCATAGGATCCACTAATTGCGTTTATACCAGTGAGATAAGATGTTTACCTAAATCAAACGGATGCTTGAATGATTGCAATTCCAAGAAGTCCACAGACCCGTGTCCTTCCTCTGCCGGTGATCCACACAAACAGTTTGGCAGATACTCAGGTGCTAGTCTCCAATCTCTTCTCCAAGAGATTATAGGAACCAATCTACAAACCTTGAAATTTCAAGAACACTTCTTAAAATATCCAACAATCAAAGTGGCGCACTAGTATGGAATTTTTCCACAAAAATTCCTCACCAAAACTCAAGAGATGAGCACACTACCAAGAACGAATTTCTTGGCCACACTTACTCTAGGTTTTTTAGCCTCTCTTACTCTCACACACAACTCGCCCTTTAAGCCCTAAGTTTAGGGTTAGTTCGAAACTCTCTCCTTCTTTTTTTTTCTCTTAGGATCTGCAACCTTTTATTGTGTTTTAAAGAGTCCCCACTCCTCAAATTAGGGAATCACAAAATCTTGATTATAAAATTACATTAATATTATAATACAAGATTAAGAGGCAATCTCAATTTAAATTTCAAGATCATATCTTGAAACCTAAATCTAGAATGCACACTTCCCATTGGTTGGAATGAGTCAAGAGGATTTGAATTCTTAATTAAAATATTACATTGATATCTTAACCTAAAATTCAAAATGCACTCTTGAAATTCAAAATGCAAGATCAAATCTTGCATTTGAATCTCCAAGAATTCGCCCTCTTCTTGTTTGTTTTATAGGAATTTAATAAATAAGAAAACAATCCTAACTCTTAGGAAGTTATAACCAACTTATTAATTTCCTTAACAAATTGAATTAAAATTTTACCCTAATATCTTAATTCAAATTTAAGTCTTGAATTCAAATTAACAAAATCATATTTCATTAATTAAATTTAAGAGTGAGGCGCCACCTCATCTTATTCTTCAATATTAGAGAATTTAATAAATCAATAATCCCCTAACTCTTAGGAGACTTAGTCAATTCATTATTCCCTAATATTTTAAATAAGAATTCAATTGTAAATAGATTAATCAAATTAACTATTTAACAATTAATATATTTAAACTTATCTAACAAATTTAAATATTACAAATGTAGATTTTATTTTAGACAAGACTTCATGTCCTAAGACATTCAACTATGTCTTAAATTGTGTCACTAAAGTGACTCACGAATTAACCCTAATTCGTGTCCCATTACAGTATCTTGATCCTGCTCATGTGTGACCCAACAAGCCTCATGTGAAATTGGTAGCAAGCCATCTCTATGACTCACAAGTCGAGAGCGGACTCTAGCAAGCGATCACGACTACCCAAAACACGTGAGTTATCATTTTAACATCAACGACTTAACCTTAGTACCACCTTGTCATAATCCCTATTGTCACACGATATTTTGGTCATGGATAAGGCATGGGAAAGTCATCCTTGTAATCCAAACCATAACTTTCTCGATTCCTTGAGTTAGTCCCATTACCCTGTGTGGCCACACATTCCTTGGACAAACTCATCGAGGGGCCTAGTCAAATATCTCTCAACTTAATGAGGGACAAAATTCCTTATTGGTCAACCACATTCCTCAGCACGACAAACAACTAAACCCGTACCTAGCCTATATGGCTACCCTGTTACGGGTAATGTTGGACTAGGCCAAAGTTCAACATCTACAATGTTGGAATAATGAAGACATCAGGTCTAAGGGCATCGTGACATGTGTACAGGAGAGACTAGCTCATGACTAAACACATGCAGGTCTCTCCGGGTCGGTCCAGCAACTTGTAACCCATTACATAATTGCACAATGACTCTCGAGAAGCATCACATGCGTGTATCTCTATACACCGAAGTCATGCTGGTCTTAGCTCATTCACGTTCCCATGTGAATAATCGACCAGGGATAGTTTTGAATAATTATCACATAATTAATCAAGCTAATAATATGATAACGACATAATTTATCATTCATAAATCAGTCAAACAATATGTTTAATGTTATTATTTCCTTGCTATGAATTTTATTAGTAAATTATCTCCCAAAAGACTCTTTGGGAAAAACATTCAAAAGTAGATTAAAACTTAAATACTTTTATTTTGAGATTACATTCTTGTAGATTGTCTAAGCCAAAAAGAAATATATAAATAAAAGAAACATCTGGATTATTGGAATTTCAGCTCTTGATCCATTAGTGAAAAGCCTTTTTGTTATTTTACCAACTATAAAATTTTTTCAGCCAAAAAAAACTAGACAATTTTCAATATTGATATTTCTATATTCCGAATAGAATAGTGCAATAGCCTTTCTTCAATTAAATTAATCTTCTTATTTTGATTAATATGTTGTAGTGTAACAAAGTAGGTGTTCATGTCAACATTACTTGAAGAAATAACAAAATACTCATTACTTGAATTGAATTCAATTCATTAGTGCACAACCTTGAACCCGCATACCCATTTTATAAGGATATATAAAAAAGTAATTGCTTAAAATTAATTTGAAGTGACTGCATAAAATTTGTGATTGTGTGAACAAATAAAAAGTGGCTATGTATAAATTAATTTTAAGTTTAAGTTTTTTTTTTTGTGACGATATTATAAAAGTATGATTGTCTGAACAAATGGAAAGTTATTGCATAAAAATTAATTTCAAGTTTATGTAACAAATAATAGTACATGTAGGCTAATTATAAGTGACTGCAAAAAAATACTAATAGCTCATTTCATTAGTTGCCTGTTATATATAACATGTCGTAACCTGATACGACCTTTATATTAGAAAATTTTACAGCATATGAAATTCAATCATTCTTATGTTTGGAAAGACAAGTTATTAGATTCGAAATTGGCAATCAACTTTAGAATCATCTTTCAGCTTTTAATTTTGTATTCTTACGGTCTATACTGCTTAATGTCATGCAACTCATCATCAAATGTTGATAACCGATTAGACAGGGAGATAGTATGTAAGATAAGAGAGATGCTTGATCAATTCAATCCTTTGGCCAAAGCATTTCGAATGGCAAGTGAGACATTCAAAGAAAATAATCGTTAAGAAATGAGGCTTCGACTTATTCGGAGACGAAATCAAGATGGCAGAACCTACAATTTTCCTTCAGTATCTGAAGTGGCAGCGTTAGTTGTCGGTGACATAGACATGAATTTTGGTAGGCAAGATATAATTGTTGAAACACAATCTAGACGATTGCAACATATATCAGAATTACATCCATCGTACCCCCTAATGCACTATCCTCTCATATTCCCATACGGTGAAGATGGATATAGAGCAGACATTCGGTATCGATGCTAACTAACAAGAAGATCAAGACTTTCAATGCAAGAATTTTTCGCATATAGACTTCAAGAGCATAACAATGACCATTCCATTCCGTTGTATTGTAGACAGTTGCTTTAGCAATTTATAATGGATGGGTATACCATGATTGAAGCACAATGTCTTCTATTTATTCGATTGAATCAAAAGCAACTCATATGTGAACTTTGCAACTGCTTAATAGATGCACTACTTCAAGGTGATCAGATTGAATCGTCTCTTGGTAAAAATATTATTCTCTCATCAAGCTTCACCAGTGGAAGTAGATACATAAGGCAGAATTTCTTGGATGCAATAACAATTTGCAAATGGGTTTGGTGTCCGAATCTGTTTATCACCTTCACATGCAATCCAAACAGGCTAGAAATTCTACGGTTTGTGCAAAGTAGAGGTCTTCCTCTAGAAGATAGGCTTGATATTGTCTCAAGAATGTTCAAGATCAAACTCGGGCACTTAATGAAAGGCTTATTTGGCCGTGTCAAAGAAAGTATGATATATATTTTTTGACCATACATTTTCCTACTAATTATATATATTTTAACATGCTACTATCATGGACAACTCCTGCATAAACAACTCTGTCACGCTGTAATATTCAACCTACTCAAACAAGTTTCTTTTACAAAAATGTGTTTGGTAAATGAAGTCAACTTTACTTTATAGATTGTCAAATTTATATGCTTTTTAGAGAATTCAAAATTATTTGAATGCCTTTCTTATTTGCTAATTAGATTTATTACCCTATTAGACATATCTTGATGAAAAAAATATTGAATGTCCTACTCCATCATTGATTCTATAGTGTAACTCAAAAATTTGTCTTCCTCACTATCTTTCATATTGTGGTTGGATATTCCACAGGTTCAGTTGTTAAAATTTGACCATGTTGCATTTTTTTGTTCTACGTTTGAGTTGGTGATATATCATAGTTTGAGTAAAATTCATTCTGCATTCTATTTAGTTACCCTTGTGGTATCTTTTGTCTTTATTTTAGTGATCTTGGACTATGTTCAAAGCTAATCATTCTAAATTATTACTTCAAACAATGAGTATTCAAGTTGAGCTACGTCTTTTCAGATTTCTTCTTAATTGTTCTCTCTTCCCTTTTTCATTCTTATGCCCTTATTTAGAGATAAATCATATGAATAACAGAATGAATCATTAAATAATGTTTTACCAAACAAGTTTAGTTTAGAAAAACATGTTAGGTAAATGAAGCCATATTTACTTTGTATGTTGACTGTGGAATTTATATGCTTTTTATACATTTCTTGATAATTTAGATGACCTATTTATTTTCCAATTGGATTCATTATGTTGGGAAATCATAGGGTCGGCGCAGCGGAAAACGCGGTAAACTAAAATTTTTGGCTTCCCTATGATTCATTCCAGGATCCACTATCTACATTTATATTAGTTAAAGAAAGAGATTTACCAAATTTCAATCGGTGCGGATGAACTTGCAAATTGAGAAGTCCACTCCAAGTGTCCTTCCTCTGCCGGTGATCCACACGAGCAGTTTGGCAGATGCCCAGGTGCTAGCCTCCTTCACTTCTTCCCAAGTGAAAACGGGAACTTTATCTACGAGTCTTGAATGTTCAAGAAAAGTTCTTGAACACTCAAGAACAAACGGTAAGACTTAAGAACACTTCTTGAATCTTCAAAACAAAAGTGGGAAATTCAAGAGCCCTTTCTTGAATTCCCAAGAGTGGCGCAAAACACAAACACACAAAACCAAAGTGTTTTAGGGTTTTGGGTCGAAATTCTCTCTCTAAGAGAAGAACTCGACTTTTTCTCTCTAAAACTAGGTAGGCGACTTTCTTCTCTCTCTAGAGAAGAAACTTGGCAATTTTGTCTCACAAAACCCATTAGTCGACTTGCTCCCTATAGTTGTGCTTATATAGCTTCTCATTCCTAGAGTTTGGGTTTCACTAAACCATTTAGTGAATTCCTCAAATCTTGGATAAGGATTCCCAATATCTTTGATTTATAATATTACACTAATATTATAATTCAAAAACCTAAGGGCAAATCGAAATTTTGGCCTACAAGATCAAATCTTGAAACCAAATCTTGATTCCTCAAATCCTATTGGTTGGAATGAGTCATGAGGATTTAAATTTATAATTAAAATATTACCTT
>QANZ01029129.1:0-21269 GCA_003254925.1 Chamaecrista fasciculata | reverse complement strand
CCCAAATATTAGTGAATTTAATAAATCAATAATCTCCTAACTTTTAGGAAATCTATTTAATTTATTATTCCCTAATATTTTAAACAAGAATTTAATTGTAAACTATTTAACAATTAATATATTTAAATTTGACCAACAAATTTAAATATCACAAACGTAGATATTTATCTAAGACAAGATTTCATGTCCTAAGACATTCAACTATGTCTTAAATTGTGTCACCGAAGTGACTCACGAATTAACCCTAACTCGTGTCCCAAAACAACATCTTGATCCTGCTCATGTGTGACCCAGCAGACCTCACGTGAAGTTGGCAGCAAGTCATCTTTATGACTCACAAATCAAGAGCGGACTCTAGCAAGCCATCACGACTACCCAAAACACGCGAGTTATCGCTTTAACGTTAACGACTTAACCTAAGTACCACCTTGTCATAATCCCTATTGTAACACGATATTTTGGTCCTGGATTAGGCACGGGATTGTCATCCATAATCCAAACCACAACTTTCTCGATTCCCTGAGTTAGTCCTATTTCCCTGTGCGGCCACACATTCCTTGGACAGACTCATTGAGGGGCCCAGTTAAATATCTCTCATCTTAATGAGGGACAAAATCCCATCTTGGTCAACCACATTCCTCAGCACGGCAATCAACCAAACCCGTACCTAGCCCTTATGGCTACCCTGTTACGGGCAACGTTAGACTAGGCTGAAGTCTGACAACTACAATGCCGGAATAGTCAAGACCTCAAGTCTAAGGCTATCGTGACAGGTGTACAGGAGAGGCTAGCTAATGACTAAACCCATGCAGGACTCTCTGGGTCGGTCCAGCAACTTGTAACCCCTTACTTATTGCACCATGACTCTCGTGAAGCATCTAGTGCATGTATCTCTATACACCGAGGTCATGCTGGTCTTAGTTCATTTCAAGTTCCCACTCGAATGAGCGACCAGGGACAGTTTAGACTAATTATCTCATAATTAATCAGGGATTGTTATCTTAGTAAACATGCTAATAATATGATAATGATTCAATTTATCATCCATAAATTAGTCAACCAGTATGTTCTCACATACCAAATGATTAGCCCTAGGGCACAATCTCCAACGCATTACCCTATTAAACATGTCTTGATGATTTATATAATTCTCTTTTATTTCAATTGAATTGATCAAACATACGTGGATTATTATGTTAAATAACTGATCGTTTCATCTCATTGACACTCTACACATTCGAATTACAAAAAAGAGGGCTTCTGCATGCATATATTCTTCTCTCTCTTCATCAAGAAGACAAAGTGCCAACTGTTGACGACATTGATAAATTTATCTCTGCGGAAATTCCTGATCAAGAATTAAACCCTACGTTGTATAATATTGTTTCAAACATGATTCATGAACCATGTGGCTTTGCAAACCGACGTTCACCTTGCATGAATAATGGCAAATGCAGCAAGCATTTTCCTAAGAGGTTTTTCGAAAGAACTAGCATTGATGAAGATGAATTCCCAATTTATAGAAGACGAGACAATGGAAGGACAATTCTTAAGAATGGCGTAAAGTTGGATAATAGATATGTGGTCCCTTACAATCCTTATTTGTTGATGAAGTATCAAGCCCATATAAATGTTGAATGGTGTAATCAACCAATATTCATAAGTACTTATTTAAGTATGTTAATAAAGTTAATGATAGAGTGACAGTTGCAATGTATGAAAGAAATGACTCTACTAACAATGATCAGATTATGGACGAGAGTAAGTTATACTATGATTGTAGATACATTTCAGCGTGTGAAGCAGTTTTGAGAATATACATGTTTGACATTCATTATACACAACCTTCAGTTGAACGCCTAAGTTTTCACCTTCCAAATCAGCAAGTAATTGTATTTGAAGATGGCGACAATCTTGATTCAGTCTTTAGCAATCTACAAGTGAAACAAACAATGTTCTTAACTTGGATGGAAGCTAATGATAAGTATCCTCATGCAAAAGAACTAACATACGTGGATTTCCCAACAAAATTCATTTACAAGCATAAATTACACAAGTGGGAACCAAGAAAACAATGATTCTCAATAGGGAGACTACAAAATGTGGCACCAAGCTTCGATGAGACATTTTACCTAAGAATTTTGCTCAATCATGTAAAGGGTGCTACCTCCTTTGAAGACATTAGAACAATAAATTTTGTTGAATATTTATCATTCAAGGAAGCTTGCTTTGCATTAGGGTTAATTGATGATGACAAAGAATTTGTTGAAGCTATCATTGAGAAATCATCATGGGCATGTGGAGCATCCTTAAGCAAGCTTTTTGTTACAATGCTTCTTAGCAATACATTGGCAAGGACTGATGATGTTTGGAATAAGACATGGCATTTGTTATATGAAGATATCAGTTATCAACGTCAAAATGACTTACAACTTCATGGTAAGTTCACAATGCTATTACTAATTCAATTCACTGATTAATGTACAATCTATGTTACTTTACAATTACATATTATCTATACTAAATGTGATTTTTCCCTACTCATGATGTTGGAGATTAGGGAGCAAACGCAGCGGAAACGGTAAAAATAATAATTTTGTAATCTCCTTCATAGGATCCACTAATTGTGTTTATACCGGTGAGATAAGATGTTTACCTAAATCAAACGGATGCTTGAATGATTGCAATTCCAAGAAGTCCACAAACTCGTGTCCTTCCTCTGCCGGTGATCCACACGAACAGTTTGGCAGATACTCAGGTGCTAGCCTCCAATCTCTTCTCCAAGAGATTATGGGAACCAATCTACAAATCTTGAAATTTCAAGAACACTTCTTGAAAATCCAAGAACCAAGGTGGCGCACTAGTATGAAATTTTTCCTCAAAAGTTCCTCACCAAAACTCAAGAGATGAGCATACTACCAAGAACGACTTTCTTGGCCACACTTACTCTAGGTTTTTTGCCTCTATCTAACTCTCACAAACAACTCGCCCTTTTATCCCTAAGTTTTTGGTTAGATCGAAAACTTTCTCTCTTCCCTTAAGATATGCGACTTGGTGGTGTTCTTAAAGAGTCTCCATTCCTCAAATTAGGGAATCACAAAATCTTGATTATAAGATTACATTAATATTATAATTCAAGATTAAGAGGCAATCTCAATTTAAATTTCAAGATCATATCTTGAAACCTAAATCTAGAATGCACACTTCCCATTGGTTGGAATGAGTCAAGAGGATTTGAATTCTTAATTAAAATATTACATTAATATCCAAATCCGATTTGATAACCTCATTAAGTCACACAACAAAACTTGTGAATGGCCAAACTCAAAACATTGAGGCGAAAGCCCAACCCTATATCATCAAGGCCCATTAAACACGTGTAGCTTGGGCTATCATCGCATTCAATAAACCAAGATTTCAATAAGGCATTGCGTTGAATCTTCCATTCACCCGTGTCTCCTCAAGATAAAACTAGATACGTGTAGCTTTGGCTATCACCGCTCCACAATGATCAAGATTTTAACAGGGTGTTTTATTGATGACATTAAAACTTAAGATTTTATAAGGGTTCAATTTTAAATTCAATTTTAAAAATTAAACGAGTGTGCCAAGTGATTATCCCCATGTATCATATACATATAAACAAATGCACGAATTTTGTATCTTATACAAAATCCTACGCTCATATCGAATACTTGGTTGTGCGTACAAAACATAAAATTTGCATGTTAAAATCGTGACCCCTAAACATGCATCTAGCGCCAATTTGTATCATATACAAAACTAAATGCATAAAATAATCGTGTTTAGATATGGCTCATCTATCCTAAATTCCCTCAAGCCAATGAGAGAATCTTTCTAAAAAAAAAAGGAAAAATTACATTGGGAAACCTCATTTGAACATATGAGGGGAGTGAGGTGTGAAAGAAATTACATCCAGAATTTAGGGAGACGACACGCAGGCCGTATTTACCAAAATAGAATCTAAAGTCATATCCAACACCATACTCATACATGAACAATTTCACATATACATTCACGGCATCAACATCCAACAACACCAAAAAAACAACTTTGATTGTGTTCAATTAGAAGGTTGTGCAATTAACATGCCTTCTTGAAAAATAAGTCTTGCATCAATAATTCAAGAATTCAAGAATCATATTGAAGAACCATAGAATAAAATAATCAAAACAATTTTAATTAAAAAACCCATAGGGTTTCAGCCAAGACCTAAACTTTTCAAGAAAATTTTAATCAATCAAATTGATTACCTTATGTTTCAAATACATAAATTTGCACCATTCTTAGATTAGGTTAAAATCGTGTGGTGGATAATCGCAAAATTGAGCATATCGAATGAAAAACGGTAAACATACATCAACATGTATATTCACAAAACTAGCATAAACACAAAGTTAGCGTGGCTCTGATACCACTGTTGGAGATTAGGGTGCAAACGCAGCGGAAAAGGTAAAAATAATAATTTTGTAATCTCCTCCATATGATCCACTAATTGTGTTTATACCAGTGAGATAAGATATTTACCTAAATCAAACGGATGCTTGAATGATTGCAATTCCAAGAAGTCCACAGACTCGTGTCCTTCCTCTGCCGGTGATCCACATGAACAGTTTGGCAGATACTCAGGTGCTAGCCTCCAATCTCTTCTCCAAGAGAGTATGGGAACCAATCTACAAATCTTGAAATTTCAAGAACACTTGTTGAAAATCCAAGAACCAAGCTGGCGCACTAGTATGGAATTTTTCCTCAAAAATTCCTCACCAAAACTCAAGAGACGAGCACACTACCAAGAACGACTTTCTTGGCCACACTTACTCTAGGTTCTTCGCCTCTATCTAACTCTCACACACAACTCGCCCTTTTATCCTTAAGTTTTTGGTTAGATCGAAAACTCTCTCTCTTCCCTTAGGATATGCGACTTGGTGGTGTTTTTAAAGAGTCTCCATTCCTCAAATTAGGGAATCACAAAATCTTGATTATAAGATTACATTAATATTATAATTCAAGATTAAGAGGCAATCTCAATTTAAATTTCAAGATCATATCTTGAAACCTAAATATAGAATGCACACTTCCCATTGGTTGGAATGAGTCATGAGGATTTGAATTCTTAATTAAAATATTACATTAATATCTTAACCTAAAATTCAAAATGCATTCTTGAAATTCAAAATGCAAGATCAAATCTTGCATTTGAATCTCCAAGAATTCGCCCCCTCTTATTTGTTTTGTAGGAATTTAATAAGTAAGATAACAATCCTAACTCTTAGGAAGTTATAACCAACTTATTAATTTCCTTAACAAATTGAGTTAAAATATTACACTAATATCTTAATTCAAATTTAAATCTTGAATTCAAATTAACAAAATCAAATTTCATTAATTAAATTCAAGAGTGAGGCGCCACCTCATCTTGTTCTTCAATATTGGAGAATTTAATAAATCAATAATCCCCTAACTATTAGGAGACTTAGTCAATTCATTATCCCTAATATTCTAAATGAGAGTTCAATTGTAAATAGATTAATCAAATTAACTATTTAACAATTAATATATTTAAACTTGTCTAACAAATTTAAATATTACAAATGTAGATTTTATTTAAGACAAAACTTCATGTCTTAAGACATTCAACTATGTCTTAAATTGTGTCACTAAAGTGACTCACGAATTAACCCCAACTCGTGTCCCATTACAGTATCTTGATCCTGCTCATGTGTGACCCAACAGGCCTCATGTGAAATTGGTAGCAAGCAATCTCTATAACTCATAAGTCGAGAGCGGACTCTAGCAAGCCATCACGACTACCCAAAACACGTGAGTTATCGTTTTAACATCAACGACTTAACCTTAGTACCACCTTGTCATAATCCCTATTGTCACACGATATTTTGGTCATGGATAAGTCATGGGAAAGTCATCCTTGTAATCCAAACAATAACTTTCTCGATTTCTTGAGTTAGTCTCATTACCCTGTGTGGCCACAGATTCCTTGGAAAAACTCATTGAGGGGCCCAGTCTAATATCTCTCAACTTGATGAGGGACAAAATTCCTTATTGGTCAACCACATTCCTCAGCACGGCAAACAACTAAACACATACCTAGCCTGTATGGTTACCCTGTTACGGGCAACGTTGGACTAGGCCAAAGTTCAGCATCTACAACGCCGGAATAATGAAGACCTCAGGTCTAAGAGCATCGTGACAGGTGTACAGGAGAGACTAGCTCATGACTAAACCCATGCAGGACTCTCCGGGTCGGTCTAGCAACTTGTAACCCATTACATAATTGCACCATGACTCTCAAGAAGCATCACATGTGTGTATCTCTATACACCGAAGTCATGCTGGTCTTAGTTCATTCACGTTCCCACGTGAATAATCGACCAGGGACAGTTTAGAATAATTATCACATAATTAATCAAGGATTGTTATCATAGTAAACATGCTAATAATATGATAACGACATAATTTATCATTCATAAATTAGTCAAACAATATGTTCATACATATAAAATGATTGGCCCTAGGGAACAATCTCCATCACATGATACATATATCCAATTCAGGGATGAACAAATAAAGAACTTTGCTTTGTTTGAGATTGAGAAGCTACTTTAAAGCAATGGCAAGAGTCTAAAGTTCTTCCCTCCAATGCCTCTTCCTGAAGGAACTTCTATGACTGATATACAAAATAGGTTGATTATGGATCAACTTAATTAGAACGCATTGCATGTCGTGTAGAATCTGAAGAACTGATCCACAATATGACATATGAACAAAAGAATGCATTTGACGCAATAATGAAAGCTATGACTAACAATAGCTCTCGAGTCTTCTTTCTACATGGCTACAATGGAACTGGGAAAACATATGTATGGAAGGCGTTATCTGCATCAATCAGATCACGAGGACATATTGCTCTAAATGTATCATCAAGTGGTAATGCTTTAGTACTTCTCCCTAGTGGTAGAGCTACTCATTCACAGTTTAGCATGCCTTTGCAAGTAAATGATGAATCTAGTTGCAACCTCAAACAAGGGTCTCCATTGAGAGTTAATTAGATGGACAACGTTGATAATATGGGATGAAGCTCCAATGGTCAAGAAACAATGTGTTGAGGTTATTTATCGCACTTTCTGAGATATATTTTATGTGGATGATCCAAACAGTGATCAAATCCCATTTGGAGGAAAAATAGTAGTGTTTGGTGGAGATTTCAGAAAAATCCTCCCCTTAATCCCTAAAGGATAAATATTTGACATTGTCCACCATTCTTTGAATTCATCCTACCTATGGGATTATTGTCAAGTTCTAACATTGGCAAAAAATATGCGACTAAACGCAATTGATAGCAATGGAGACGTGCACGAGTTGCAAGAGTTTGCTAAATGGATACTAATAGTTGGTGATGGTAAAGTTAATGAACCAAATGATTGGGAAATCAACATTGAAATCCCACTAGATTTGTTATTACTGAACTACATAGATCCACTTGAAGCAATAGTCTCAAGTACATATCCTAATCTACAACAGAACTTCAATGATGCTCAGTTATTAAAAGACAGAGCAATTCTTACACTGACATTAGCAGCAGTCGAGACAATCAATGAATTTATTCTCTCTCAAATCCCTGGTGATGGAAAAGTGTATCTTAGTTCTGATTCAGTTTGTAAGACATCTGATGATGACAATCTGTGGCATTCTTTGTACACCACTGAATTTCTCAATAGTATTAAGTGTTCAGGTCTTCCGAATCACAAATTAAGCTTGAAGATTGGTGTTCCAATTATGCTTTTGAGAAATATTGACCAATCTTCAGGCCTTTGTAATGGTACGAGGTTAGTAGTTACACAATTGGGTTCCCATGTCATTGGAGCCACTTTGATGAACACTAGTAATTTTGGTCAACAAGTTTTTATTCCACGAATGAACTTAAACCCATCAGATTCACGATGGCCATTTCAATTGCAAAGAAGACAGTTTCCTGTAGCTATTTCCTATGCCATGACAATAAATAAAAGTCGAGGCCAATCTCTTCCTAATGTGGGCCTTTATCTTCTGAAACCTATTTTTACACATGGGCAACTATATGTTGCCATATCCTGAGTGAGAAGTAAACATGGACTCAAAATTCTCATCCATGAAAAAGAAAACTTGCCATTAAGAGTCACTAATAATATAGTCTTCAAAGAAATTTTCCAAAATATTTCTTAGATCCTGATCAACTACTTGAAGCTAAGGTAATTTCATTGTTACCTAATATAGCTTCATCATAATCAAAACATAAACCCAATAGTATATTGTTCAAAAATGTCAAAAATATATCATTGTTCTTCATTATGCATGATGTTGATTTATATATTTGTAATTATCTACTATGACCCTCATAAGACAATGATTTTATTATAGTTGTGATTTCTTCCAAATACATTATTCATGTAACTAATATTTATTTCTTCATGCAGATTCAACTCCTTCTAAGATGCCACAAAAAATTCATTCCATTTTAGAAATTCACCCCAACAAAGAAATGTGGCGATTAGTAGTTAGAATCTTGAGATTATGGACTGTGACTTACTATAATACACCTTCATCTGTGAACAACATGGAATTGTTGCTTCTTGATCAAAAGGTCAATTTAATCAATGAATATATCATGACTTTATTTTCTACTATACTAATTACCTTTAAATTTTACAGGGACAAAAGATACAAGCTTTTATAAACAAGACATTTTTGGAAAAATGGAAGACATTGTTGGTTGAAGGCGAATGTTACCAAATCGAGACATTCATAGTGCAATCGAATGACAGAGCTTTCAAAGCCACCCATCACAACTTCAAGATTTTATTCAACAAAAGCACAAGCTTCAAAAAAAACTGAAGCTGATATTGCATATATTGCATTACATGCATTTGAATTCATTCCATTTAAGCAAATCATACAAAATCCTTCACCCAATTGCTTCGTAGTTGGTAATAAGCCTACTTTTCACTTAATTACCTATTAATGCACCGCTTATTTAAATTAAGTTCCTATTAATACTAACCAAGAATAATTTGTAGATGTCATTGGGCTACTAAAGTCATATAGTGTAGCCAAGGAGTTCGCAAACAAAGGAGTTACAAACAAAATAATTTCAATTGTTATATAAGATGAAAGGTATAATGTTTTATGACTTTCAAACAAAGGAGTCACAAACAAAATATTTGTTTAAATATCTTTTACAATATCGATTGACTATATATCTCAAATTAGGACTTTCCTGCAAAATTTACAACTTCATTGGAAATGGAATTCTTCTTCAACTTCATTGTAAACTAAAATATGTTAATATATTCTAACCTTCGTTCGACTTCAAATATTATTCTTTCATGTCAATTCTGTTTTATGCAGACATAATGAACTTAAATGTGACTTGTGGGGAGACTATGCTGATCAATTTGAAGATTTCTTGAAAGATTTCAATGGAAGCATTGCTGTTATTGTTTTCCACCTAGCACGAATTAAATTATATCGAGGTATTTGGCATTTCTATATTTTATGTCAAATTTCTTATTTTTACACTAATTATTTTATATGATCTAACTCTCACAGGCTATATCTTCGTCACAAACTCCTTTAATACTTCAAAGTTGCTAATCAACCCAGATATCCCTGAAGTTCAATCACTACTAAATAGGTCCATATCATTTTAGATTGCAAGTTTTTTCCTTTCCAACTACTAGAGTTACATATATAATGATTAACTTACAATTTTTAATATGATAGTGTCACTAGCAACAACCAGACATTGACTCCAACACAGAGTCAAAAAATAGGGCAACCAAATGCCAACATTGAAGATGATGTGAATAGTGGAACACAAAAAACTTACCATTCATGATATCATAAATATTTCATAGGTTAGTAACAATAATAAGCTTGACTCCAATTGTACATTAAGCTTCATTTAATTGTTTATACTATTAAAGGATTATTGAAAAGTATATTTGATTTTTCCTTGCTAGAACATAATTTTTCCACTTAAATGAAGTCTACCCATCGGTCTTTTTTTTTTATTTTGCTACGAAGTGAATAACTAATCCACTACCTTCTAATATAGTAGGATTTTCGAGTATATTAAAAAATTATACAACTTTCTACTTTCAATCATGTTGAAACTAATTGGATAGCTGCAAATCATGTTGAATTTATTTAAATTCTTTCACATATTTATAGTAAGTGATTTTTTTCCATCTTCAACAAATTAGACCTTTTAACAATTCTGTACTTGGAAGTTGGATCCTACCGAACTGCATTCTTTTGCTCCTATATGGATCATATAATTGACACTACCACACGACCAGATTTGAATAAGGTATATATACAAGGAAGTGATAATAATGACCACAAAACAGTGTATGATAGCTTTCTTCCTCAATAAAAATATTACTTTCAATGTGATATAATTGGAATAAGCCAAATACATAAATAAGTAATATATAATTATATATGTGTATATATATATATATATCGGTTTAATTATCTCTAGATCTATATGTGGGGAATTCAGGGGCGCCTAGACGCAGCGGAAGCAAAAAAACATAATTAAAAACTTTAAACATAAAACGCGCAAGGGCCTAGAATTCCCGAACGGATCCGCTAGCTGAATTTAAAACTTTTGGATAGTGGTATACCTCACGAGTTTCAATCGGTTTAGTTGAACGGGGCGTATCCTAGAAGTCCACGTGATGCGTCCTTCCTTTGCCGGTAATCCACACGAACAGTTTCGGAGATGCCTAGGTGCTAGCCTCTTTCACTTCTCCAAGTGAATCCGGAACATTTATCTACGGTGTTCTTTAATTCAAGAACTCTTCTTGAATTCTTCAAGAACTATATGGCGCCTTGATCAAGAATCTAATTCTTGATCCCACACAACCTTGTCACACAAAACTAAACTCTTTAGAGTTGTGCGCCACTTTCTCTCTAGAAACTAGGCTGCGTTTTCTCTCTCCTCACCAAGAGCAAAATCGAATTTTCCCTTGTGAAGAACTAGGCTAAAGTCGACTTCTAAGTGTGCATGAGGCTCTCACCTTTTGTGATCTCTCTTTTCAAGAATCCAATTCTCTTTTTCTCTGAATGTCGACTTAAGGCTTCCTATTTATAGGGTTTGGGGACTTTGATAATTATAATTTATGAAACCCTAAAATATATAATTATCAAATCATAAGATTATGATATCTCCATATCACAATTATATGACTTGAATTCCAATTTAAAATATTACAATAATATTAAAATTGGATTCAAAATGCAATCTTGGAGAATCAATTTGGAAGATCAAATCTTCCAAGATCTCCCCAAGCCATGCGCCTCTCCCCTTTCCTTTTTGTTGGAATTTAATAAATCAAAATAACTAACCTAACTCTTAGGAAGTTATAACTAATTTGTTATTTTCCAACAATATTGATTTAAAGAATTACCTTAATATCTTTAAGTCAATCTTTTGAATCTTGAATTCTAGTTTATTGAATTAAAATATTTCACTAATATTTTAAATCCAACTAACCCTAGAATTCGAATTCCCTATAAATCCTTGAATTAAAATATTACCTTAATATTATTAATTCAATCATTTCAAATCTAGATCAAATCTATTTGAATTTCAAATTTCAAGCCATGACTTTAATTAATAAAAGATTTTTATTAATTAAATCCCTTTTGTAAATATGAGGCGCCAACCTCATCCCATTTTTCTCAATATTAGTGAATTTTAATAAATTAATAATTTCCTAACTCTTAGGAACATTATCCAATTTATAATTCCCTAATATTATAAATAGGAATATAATTGTAAATAGCCTAATCCAATTATCTATTTAACAATTATCATATATATATATATATTTAAATTTGTCTCACAAATCTAAATATCATATATATGTAGATATTTATTTAAGACAAGACTTCATGTCCCAACACAATCAATTATGTCTTAAACGGTGTCACAAATGTGACCCACAAATCAGTCCTAATTCGTGTCCCAGCTTGGCATCTGGTTCCTGCTCGTGTGTGACCCAGCAGGCCCCACGTGAAGTTGGCAGTAAGTCATCTCCATGACTCACAAGTCGAGAGCGGACTCTAGGAAGCCATCACGACTACCCAAAACACGTGAGTTATCGTCTAACCCCAAAACGACTTAACCTTAGTACCACCTTGTCCAGATCCCTTTTTGTCCTACGATATTTCGGTATGGATTAGGCATGGGAAAGTCATCCAAAATCCAAACCTCAACTTTCTCGATTCCCTGAGTAAGTCCCAATTTCCAGTGTGGCCACACATTCCTTGGACAGACTCATCTCTATGAGGGACAAAATTCCATCTAGGTCAACCACATTCCTCAATACGGCAATCAACCAAACCCGTACTCAGCCCTTATGGCTACCCTGTTACGAGTAACGTTAGACTAAGCCAAAGTTTGACAACTGCAACGCCGGAATAGTCAAGACCTCAGGTCTAAGGGCATCATGACAGGCGTACAGGAGAGACCAGCTAATGACTGAAACCCATGCAGAACTCTCCGGGTCGGTCCAGCAATTTGCAACTCCTTACATAATTGCACCATGACTCTCGTCTCAGCATCTAGTGCATGCATCTCTATGGACCGAGGTCAGGCTGGGCTTAGTTCAATTCGAGTTCCCACTTGAATGAGCGACCAGGGACAATTTAGATTAACTATCTCATAATTAATCACGGACTGTTATCATATAAACATGCTAATAATATGATAACCATTAATTTATCTCTATAAATTAATTGATATGTTCCCAACATATCTATAAGATGATTGGCCCTAGGGCACAATCTTCATCACTATATACTTATAAAATTATTGTATAGATAAAGGAAAGAACCATATTATTAGAGTTTGAATTCCATTATGCATAACCCCTAATTGATTAGGACTTAAAGGTCATGTTTAATTCTTGTAACCTAGGGTTAATGGCTACAAGTCCTATAAATAGATGATGTATGAAAATGCTCAGGGTACCTCCATCAAGTGAATAATCCTATTTATTTTCTCATCTTGTCTCTATTATTCTACCTTTCCATCTTTTACCTATTATATATATTATTTTTATAACAATTCTACATTTCTCTAGTTTAAGTATTTTCATTTTATATATATTTCATAACATGTTCTCAGCATGAATCTCTACCGGTTTGAGCTTTTGGCATATGTGCACGAGTCCTTACCAATTCGAACTTTTTGGCAGCTAAGCATGATTGAATTGAGAAGGACAAAGAATATATAGCACGCTTGAAACATGGTAGACTAATCGGTTCCAAATATAAAATCCTTGAAAATAAAAGGAGCAAATGAAAAAAATTGTCGAATCGAGGAAATATATGTTTTAAATAATAAAAGAAGGCATAATGAATGAAAAATCTTAGATGAGATTCAGGTACTTGAAAGTACGGACATGGGCCTACCCCATGCCGTAAGCCTAATCATTGACAATCCATAACAACCCACCAAACATAATCCTGATAAATCATGATGTAATCAGACATAATAAACTCAATGTTCACATGCATAACTGCCCATCCAGAGTATCACTAAGTTAATATAAATTCTAATTCAAGCAACCAACAAAATACACATTTAATTAATCTTTGACGTAATCAAGACGCACACAATATTAATGATACATAGCCCCGAATTCTCCCCAAGTATTGGTGGAGCTAACGGACTAAAGTTTAATACAACTTCACTTAAATGAAATAACAACCCACACAAATGATGGCATAGGCTCTTGATTGACTTCCTCTGAGGATCGAAGTAGTGGCTTGACTTGAACCTGTATCTAAAAAAAATATTAAACGAGGGGTGAGTCGAAACTCAGTGAGTGGCTACCCATTTCATCCATGGGATCACCAACAAAGCCATAACTCATTAACAATGTCCAATTTATATTAACATTCACTCAATTAAATGATCCAACATATTCAGCGATTAGAACCTTAATCGTATCACGAGGTATGAAACAATTCAAGACGAAATGATTTGTCGAACCTTTAGAGAAATTACAATATGTGAATAACCACGGGTTTAAGAAAGTCTTTTGAAAGTAAAAGATTTTTAAGAAAACATTATTCGAAGTTTCATTGAGAAAAATAAAGTTTAGTAACAAAGTAATAAAAGATTTAAAGCTTTGTTAAAACGAAATTTGGGAGGGATAATCAAGTAATGAAATCTTCTTTTGAAGCTCCTTACCAGGATCGATCGTTTAATATGATAGAGTATTTAAATCAATCACGGACTTAAAAGTCACAAGGGTTTACGATTAAATCCTTTAGGACTATCCAGTTAGAGAAAAACTCATGAGAAATTAGAGATTGAGTAATAACATAAGTTTATATATAGTCATAAGTTTAGAGATACTAGGAACCAAACTTTGTAAAAACTATTTTAAGCAAAAGTAATTTGGTAAAGAATAATAGTTTAAAGAAAGATACTGATCTAAAATGAAATCGCGTTTGTTTACCTCTATGGCATCTACACGTAGGATAGCCAACATCGTAGAAGTCATTCGACCAATATCATTTAGACTATCAAAGGTCTCAAATTCACCCAATGTCAATAATACCAGTATTCAACCCCACAAAGTCATCAATTCCATAGCAAATGAAATGTCAATACCACCAATTCGTATCAATCATCATCAACTTATAATAACGTAAAGTCTCAACGTACACCAATTAATGAAAACTATTAACTTATAAGAAAGTGGATGCTCAATGCAGACAAGCTTCAACAATCAATTCACCACCAACCACAGGTAACACACAATTATGAGATTTCAAGTCTGCCTCCACTCATGAGGGAACCGCACACAGCATCACCTCAAGTTCTCAACCCGTGGGGACCGCACACAGCTCTCACCCAACGGAACCGCACATAGTATTATCTCAACCCGTGGGGACCGCACACAGCTTTTCACCCATCGGGACCGCACATAGCATTATCTCAGTCATTTCACAAACAATTAACGGTACAGGACACACCAAAGTAAGTAAAGGTAGGTTTTTAATCAATATCGCAACTAACACTATGAGAGAGCAATCACATATGCACAAACACAAACACAAACTCAAATTCAAACCCAACACAACACAAACACAAACACAAACACAGTCACAGTCACAGTCACAGTCACAGTCACAGTCACAGTCTCAATCACAAACACAATCACGAGCACAAGCACAATTGAATATGGTCAACTCAGAGCATACAACACTATAATAAAAATTAAATACTATCTCAAACACCAATCAAGAGTAAAGAAACATTTAGTATAAGTAATATCAACAATCCACATCACACAATTATGAAACAGGTAATATCACAATCAAACACATATGTCAGCCAATCATCACACTTGATTCACAAATATAGCACAATATTAGTATTTCAACTTCAATGCATCGGGGAGTACACAAATCATCACCTCGACCCTCAGGTGAGCACTTATAACAGTATTTTCAGTTTTCCTCCACTCATGCATGAGGAGTATCATCTCATATTCACCTCAGCCCTCAGGGGAGCACACATAAACATAACCATTTCTCAATTAGTCAATAACATCAATCATGTCTGAATGAGTAACGAGTCTCAGTCATTATCACAACCAATATTATACAAGAGAGCATACTCGTATCCAAAATATACAATTTTACATAGGTATTATCAACCACAATCTCAACCAGAGCTAACAATAGAATTAATTTCTTTAGCAACATCACCAACCCTCCACGGGCCAAGATAAGAAAGCCACTCACCTCGATCCAAAGGATAGATGACTACACCTCTTAGCTTCCCAACCAACGACCGATGTACGCGAATCTATAAACACATTCATAAACAATGACTCAATTACACAATTCAACATTTAACTTTTAAGTGACTCGGAGGTCTAACTCTTCACAAAAGCTAATGATAGCTTCCCACAAGACACCCACTTCTTAACACTCATCTTAGTCCTTAGTCACACCCACCTAACACCTATCCAAGGGACTAACAAAATGCTTGGGTATCAATTTGGGAGCTTTAACAAATGTTTTGAAATCCACAAGTTCAATGAAATTTCACAAACAAAACTTCAAAGTCAAAAACATAGGGTCATACTTTAAACTTGGCCCTTTCACCTTTTTAAGGTAAATTTGGGCATTTTGTTTTTCACACTTTAAAATCAAGAGTATGATATGAAAATCCCTCATAGTTCCAAAGAAATCCCTTTAGTTCATCAAAATCATCAAAATCCCCAATAGGGACCAATTTGTAAACTTTAAAGTTTCACCAAGAAAATCAAGTTTCAAAATATACATTCTAAACTCAAGTTAATATTATGGAATTCGTTATAACCCTCCAATAAACTCATCCAATCCACCAATCTCAAGAAAACAAAGAGTTTTGGCCAAAAACCCCAAATTTCAAGTTTACCCCAAATCCTATCGGGTCCAAAGTTCATGAAAGTGGAACTAAACTTCAATCCAATGATAAACACCCATTAATACCATCAAATGGTCTCACCAAAATCAATGGAATCGAGCAACATGAAAAATTTTAGCAAAAACCCCAAATTTAAAGTTAACCCTAAGTTTTATGGGTTCCAAAGTTGATAGGAATGAACCCAAACTGTAATCAAGCGTTTGGAATGTTAAAATGCATCATTAAGTGACTAGAAACTCTGTAGAAATTCCAGTTTATAGCATCAAAAATTCATTCCCAATCAAGAACCCAAATAGTGACGAAAATGGAGAAGAGAAGCTACCTAGGAGAGACAAAGAAGGGATGGTGGTTTCCACCACCAAGAGTGGCAGCGCCGGCGGCTTCTGAACTGCCGAGGGTGGTCGACGTCAGCTGTGGTGGTGGCTGGTGGCGGCTGCTGCGTCGAAGGGGAGAATGGGGGTGAGAGACGAGAGGATTTTTGGAAAAAGTAAGGAGATGGTCGAATTGGCTAGTATAAGGGTGATTGGGGCTATTCTGTAAATTTCAAAAGTTTGGGGAGCAATCTGATATTAAGTTGCAGGACCTCAAGAATCGGTATTTGTGAAAAAGCCCAAAATTGTTTAAATCTTTCTAAAACAGTCCAAAAACTCAAAATTTTAAAAATAAAAATTCTTGACAAAATCAATATTGTTAGCTTCGTTTCGAAAAGTAGGTTCCAAATATATAATTTGTTCCTGAAAACTTCAACTCTAACATGTTTCAGTTCTTACTCAAAAGTGTCATTTGTCGGGTCCAGATAAAAACCCAGATAAAATTTTAAACTCTGTTTGCTCCCAAAATTTAACCACAAGCTCAAAATGACATCTAGATTCACTATAAAATTTTATTTCAATCAAAGTACTAAGTCTAATATTTTATATAATATTTTGGGATATTACAGATATGAAAATATTGTCGACAATATTTTTGCATATAATATAGAGCTACAAATTATCAAAATTGAACATCACGAATAACAATTCGTCGAATAGTGTCGATATTAAAAATTGGCTAAATTGAAAAGAAATCATTCAAGATGAGTAAAACTCACTCGCGAAATGTGGAATTTTTTGGACTTATAGTCCAAACACATGATGGTGTAAAGCTAGTTGAGTATAAATCAGTCTTTGTGCAAAAATAAATATGAAAAATGAAATCTTGAGATAAAAATACAAGAAATTTATTATGAGGAGGCTAATTCTCTCGTTCTGGATACAATTATTTTTTTACTATCTAATTAATCTGGATGTTTATAAAAGACCTTGATATGTATCTGATAAATGTTGTTGCAGCCTAATTATATAGATCAATTGATTATATTGTACACTTGCAAATCCCTAAAGGATTTCATATTTGATGTCCAAATACTTGAGGTTGTAAAGTCAGTTGGCTAGAAATGAATTTTGAGTAAAAATTGAATGAAAAAGGATAAATTCATAAGATACAAAGCACTGCTTGTAATATAATATTTTTCTCAAAGGTCTGACATTGATTATGTGAAGATATTTTCTTGCGGTGGATGCAATCCCTTCAGATATTTTATTAGTCTGACAGCGCATGAAAATCTCAATATGCATCTAATGATTATGGTTATAGCCTATTTATATAGCATATTGGACAATGAAATTTATATGAAAATTTCTGGAAGATTTAAATTATAGAAATATCTCAGATTTATCAAAGAAATTGTTCAATAAAGATAAATAAAATCCCTATATGAGTTAAAAAAAACCCGAACATATGTGGAACAATAGTCTAAGGAAATATTAGTTAAAAGAATGATATAAAAAATATTTCAATTTTTCTGTATGTTCTCATAAAGATATATGGATCAAAACGTGTGATCAAGTTGTATATATTATTATTGGAACTCCTAATAAAGAACTCAAAACATAGTAAAATATTGAAAGAAATAGTTTTACAAAGATAAAATTTTGTCTCAACTTACAGATTAAACACATTATAATAGTGAAGTTATTATTCATATTATATAGAAAATGTATTCATACATTAACAAGATAGATATTATATAATGGCTATTTTTTCACATTCATGTTATATTTCTTTTATGGTAGTTGAGCCTGTTAGGCTCTTTTTAAAGATCTTTTGCTCCTTCCTTTAGTTTTGTACTATATAGAATGTGCATTGTTATTGTTCTCATTTGATCCACAATCCTGCCGAAATTTTTTTTAGGTTAAAGTACATGTTTGGTTCCATAACTTTTTCTCAGGTCTCATTTTGGCCCCATAACTTTTTTGTTGCACTTTTGGTCTCATATCTTTTGCTTAGATTGCATATTTGATCTCGTATCACTTTTGGTCAGATTGCAGAATCAGTCTCATATCTTTACAAAAATTTCACTGTTAGTCTCACTTGACCCAAAGATATGAAATCAATTTTGCAAGGCCATAAGAGATGAGACCGATTATGCAACCTAACCCAAAAATATGGGACCAAAAGTGCAACAAGAGACCAAATTTGGAACTTGATCAAAAGATATGGGACTAAAAGTGCAACAAAAAACGTTATGGGGCCAAATTGAGACCTGAGCAAAAGTTATGGGCCAAAAGTGCACTTTGACCTTTTTTTAACTCTGATTTTTGTTTATTCAGGTTGCAGTTATAATATACTTCATCTTCTTGGTTTTCTATGAAATGCACCTACTAAGACCTTGTAGTTTTGCCAGATCACTAGTATAGTTGCACACTATGTCCCTTATTATCAATTTTAAGATAATATAAACCATTTTGCTCTTGAGCATGTCCAATCATCCTCTTCGTGCCTTATTCCTGAAAAACACAATGGGTAGGGTGGAAAATTGCACTACATTGAGAGTCGGATGTAAGCTTATGAACAAAAATAAGATTAGAAAATCAAATAATCTTTTTTAGCATTCTGAAGAAGTAATTGATTAAATAGTTGACAAATGATCCAGGGGTTCTATGGGAAACTTTTTGTTCCTATTTCGAAAATATTAGTAAAACCCAATTGATTTTTGACATTTAAACCATGGAAATGAAAGCATAAATCCAATTTCGAAATTAAACGAAACTAAAATCAAATCAAATAAAATAAGAAAATAAGCGATAAGCACTTAATATGTAACTCGCCTAAAGTAACGGCAATATCTTAAATTTTTTTTTCTGGGAAAAAATTATGTGTTATTGATACTATAAAAGAGATAGATATTTATACAAATGAGATAGACCTATTCTAGGAAATAGGAGTAATTTCAATTAATCACAATACTAATTTTAAGGGTTAAGAATACTTAATTACAGACTATTATATTCTAACGTGCTCCTTGGAAACCACTAATTTCGTCTCTAAACTTTATACTAACTATCAATTTCGTCTCCAATTTTTTTTTGTGGTCAATTTCGTCCCCAATGTTTTATATGTTGATCAATTTTATCCTTTCACTAACTTCTTTCAATAAATTAATGATTGACTTCATCTTGTTTTACATCGCATATCATTAGCCACGTAGATTTTGTCGTTACAATCTGGCTAAAATAAGAACAAAGAATAAAATTGACCAAAATGTGGAACATTGGGGATGAAAATAACTGCAAAAAGAAAATTAGGGACAAAATTAATATTTTTACCTCAAATAAAATATATTTTAGGACAATTTTTTGAGGAGTAAAATGGCAAAGGAAGATTTCCAATGCCCTCCTTAGCCATTTCAGACCTGGTCTTTCTTAGGGTCTGTTTGGTTTGGAGTTAAGAGTTAAAAGAGGATAAAAGAAGGGGGTGAGTTTGTAAATGAGAGATGAAGGATTTGTGTTATAAAGGACTTTTGTAGTAAATGGTGTTTGGGAAAATGAGAGATAAAGGAGGAATTATGATGTGAAATTATTTGGGTAAAATATAAAATACGTACTTGTGGTTTGGCCCGATTTCACATCACTACTGTGTAGCTTAAAACGTCTCACTTTGGGTACCTGAGATATGTGTCATTTCGCAACTAGGGTACATGTGGTTTTGTTCCGTTAATTTCAATAAAAAACTAGTATGAGACCCGCGCGATGCGCTGGATGTAACTGTCTCAAGTAAATCATGTACAATAATGATACTTACTTAAATAACGAATTTTAATTTTAAATTCTAAATAATTCTTCCAACACCTCTCACTGATTCACTCTTTCTCTTTCATTATTTCTATATTTGTTTGATAATTATATACTTTTAATAATATTGTACCAATGATTTTAATTGTGGTTCATTATATTGGCGCATATATGATTATAGAGTTGAAAATAATACATAATTTGATTTTGAGCATTGTAATTTGTAAGCATCGCACCCATCACTTTGGCACATATGTACCTTTTTATACTTTTACAGTTTAAATGATATTTACATGCACTTTTATTGGGATAAAATTAGAAGAAAAACATATAAGGAGAGTTCCTAATGAAATTACAATCTCTTTTAAATTATTTAATACTTCATGTAATTTTTAAGTTTATATGAGACTATGAGTCCACCAATAATATTTACATGTAACATAATATATAAACGTCTCAAATTTTAGAGCATGTAAGTAGTATTTAAAAATTTTAAAGTATAAAAGGTATAAAATTAGCATTCTATACTCAACATTAGTTTAGATTAATGATGATTCTTTTACAATAATTATTAAGAAAACTTATTATACATGTTGGGAAATCACAGAGGGAGCGCAGCGGAAGGAAATTTAAAA
>QANZ01029127.1:0-10788 GCA_003254925.1 Chamaecrista fasciculata | reverse complement strand
TTTTGAAATTTCCTTCTCTAGATTGGGCTCTCTCTCTCACTTATCAAAGAATCCAATTCTTCTCTAAGTCTCTTATTAAAGTCGACTTTGGTTATTTAGGTAGGTAACTCTTACCAATCACATCTCATGTGACTCTTAGATCCTTATGGGACTCTATCATCTTATGATACTTATTATGGCATGTTTATCCCATCTAATGCCTTGAGGTCCAAAACCGTTTTGATAACCCCATTAAGTCACACGGTAAAACATGTGAATGGCTAAATTCAAGACAACGAGGCGGAGACCCAACCCTATATCATCAAGGGCTAACTGCTATACGTGTCGCGGAGGCGATCACCGTATCCAAAGAACCAAGATTTCAATAGGCGTTATATTGAAAATCCCATTCACCCGTGTCTCCTCAAGGTCAAGGCAGATACGTGTCGCGGAGGCGATCACCGCTCCACGATGAACAAGATTTTGACAGGGTGTTTTAGCGATGGCATTACGACTTAAGATTTTCTAAAAGAGTTTGATTTTATTTAAAATATTCCGATTTGTTTTGTTTAATTCTAAAACTCTTTTAAAATTAAACGAGTCATGCCACATGTTTATTTCCCCATGTATCTCATACATATAAACATGTGTCTGGATTTTGTATCTCATACAAATCCCACGCTCGTATCGTATACGTGGCTATAGCGCATTGTTTGATTTAAGCATGTTAAAATCGCACCCTAAGCATACATCTAGCGCATCTCATACAACTAAATGCAATGCAGCACACCGTGTTTAGATATGGCTCATCTACCCTAGAATTCTCCCAAGCCAATGAGAGAACTTTTCTAAAAAGAAAAATAAAATTACACGTGAATAAACCCCAGTTCCATTGAGGTATAAACAGAAAGTAAAATTACATAAGAGTAGAGGGAGACGACACGCAGGCCGTATTTACCGAAATAAACCTCCTAGAGTCATATCCAACACCACACATCCAAATATGAACAATTCATATAAATATGTCAAACACGGTAACTAAACACACATATTTAAAACTCTTTTAAAATTGTGTTTAATTTTAGGGTTGTGCAATTTTAACATGCCTTTCTTGAAATTCAGGCCTATTATCAATAATTATGAAATTCAAGAATCTAATTTAAGAATTTCGAATTATNATCTCCATGCACCGAGGTCATGCTGGTCTTGGTTCAATTCAAGTTCCCACTCGAATGAGCGACCAGGGACAGTTTAGATTAACTATCTCATAATTAATCATGGACCGTTATCATAGTAAACATGATAATAATATGATAACCATTAATTTATCTCCATAAATTAATTTATATGTTCCCAACATATCTAAAGGATGATTGACCCTAGGGCATAATCTCCATCAAGGGGTTTCCCTGCGATTCACCTCCGATGCTTAAGTTAGTGAGAGTTTGAGAGCAATAATCATTATAGAATAGCCAGAGTGCGTACCTTTTTCCAGTGTCCAGGACTTCCCTTTTATACTGGTTGAGGATAATCTGATGAGATCCAGATCTGGTTCAATATTTGATTGTAATCTTAACTGATTTGGCTGATCTGGCTGTGATCTTAAGGGAAATCTTAACTGATTGTAATCTTAACTGATTTGGCAGTTAAGATAGTGGGCAAGACGTAGTTAATGAGGGAGACGTATACTCATTAACCTCTACTTGATTCCTGATTGACGTGGTAATGTTTCCTTGTACGTCTTTGTGTAGACGCCTAGATGTTGGCGTTCTCGGCTGATGTGGGACCATTCGGCGTCCACGATCGGGTGATCCCTTTATTGGGCTTTGACCGCCAATGGTCCGAGTCCTTTGAGCCTCAAGGTTATTGGGCCTATTATCACTAGTCCCAACAAAAGGAGTGAAGCTCTGTCCCCATCAGTGGAGTCCCTACCCAGGGCGTTGTCGCCTTTACGCTGCTTGTTGGCGTTGACGCCGAGTTTACCTTTTTAGAGTCTGAGTATTCTTCTTACTGTGATTGATGGGGAGTTCCGGGCATCAGCGCCATACGTTGTGCTCCGGCTGATGGGGCGTTATTTGTGTCGATGCCATTCCAAGAGGCTTTGATCGTCATCAACGCCATCTAACCTTGTCTTTTCACATTCCTTGCTGACGTTTAGCTGTCGCTTCGAGTCTGTGCGTCAGGGTTATCGTGGCCACGTGTCAATACGCGATTCGCCTATCCTTCACCATGATGGCAGATCGTGGAACGAGGGGGGCGCATTTAATGCAGCGCTTCGATTTTCGTGAAAGGTTTCAAAAAACCGCCATTTCTCCTCTTCCTCCCCCTTACTTCGGCATTTTCTGCTTTGAAACTTCTTTCTCCTCCGTATTTTCTCTGTATTTCCAAGCCTTCCTACCCGGTTCGTCTCCTTCGTCCTCCCATTGTTCTGCCGTGTTGCTGCTGTTTGTCTTCTCCGGCAACCGTGTTCGTTATTGTCCGGTAAGTGATTCGACACTACCTTTCACCATTTTCTCTTGGGTTTTTGGGTTTAGTTCGAAATTACCCATTGTGTTCTTCATGTTCTTTGCAGCGTTTCTCAAGTTCCTCAGATTTTGCTTCAAGAATTCCTTCCAATCCGCCAGCATCAAATGGATTTTGACTCATGTAAGTTTCCTGCTTTCGAAACTTCCATTGCTTTTTTACCTTCCTTTTTCCTTTTCATTTTGTTTTGGGTCTGGTGATCAACCACAACCTGCCAAGGGCATTTCCCACCCTTTTTTTGCTGGTGGATGGAGGTACAATCTCCGAGAAATGTACTGAACTGGTCCTGTTTCCACAGCTGCTGGAAACAAGGTGGTTCCTGAGTCGTCAGCGCTTGAGCCGTCAGCGCAGACAAGATTCGCTTCTCCCACGGAAAGGGTTGGCGGTGATGCCGTGGACTCCTCCTCCTCCTCTTCAACGTCTACAGAGATTCGTGAGATGTTGTCTCCGGACGAGGCGTCGGCGGGTGAGGAATGCTCAACGCCTCAAGATGCTGCCCCGGTATGGGCGTCCATAGGGGATGGTAACCCTCGGCAGACGATATGCGGAGAGGAGGTTGATTTCTTGGCCTATCCGGATTGGTTTCTCTCCTCCAATAAGGGTCTCGCCAAAGTCCCCTGGGTCAAGGGCGCCGTCGAGACCATGCCCTGTGGTCCTGATAGGGCTGAAGTGATGAGGAACGCACGTCCCATTGTCGATTGGAGGTGCCAGAATCTCGACGAGAAGGTGCAACCGGGATATTTGGATCAAACCAATGACGCTATTAGAGAGTTCTGGTCCTGGCTCCATGATGACGAGCTTCTCCAAGAGCTTAACGAAGAACTAATAACCAAGTCACCTCGTCGACGGCCTCGTGCCCTCCCTCCCAATTTTCCAAGGGGAAAGAGAGCATCGTCACTGCCAAGGACGGGGAGCCACCAAAAAAGCGGCAACGCCCCACTGTAGAGGTTCCTCAGGTCCCGGCGGTCCCGGAGGCTGATGGGTTCAACGCTCTGGAGTTTCTCTCCAAGTCGCTTTCGGAGGCTGCGTCAGTGAAGCGGGATGACCTTGCTCGGTCGTCCACGGAAAATACCCAGGATCCTTCTGAAGAGACTTCCAGATTCCTTCTGGCTGCGGGGTTATGGGTGCTTGCCAACAGCGTCTCCCGAAAGGACCTTCTTTCAGAGCGAGATGCTGCGCGTGACGACGCTAGGAGGACGCGTCAGGAGAACATTGAGCTGAGGGACGAGCTCAATGTGACTAAGGCATCCCAGGAGTCACTCCAGGGCGGCTATGACCGGAGGGGCCACCAACTGCAAGAAGACACAAACCTCGTTAACCAGCTCAACACCAAAGTGGCGACCCTAGAGGGTGAGTTGCAGCAGGAGAAAGAGCGCTTTCAGACTCTAAGCTCCATGGCCTTGAGGCAGGTAAAATGGAGGGGCTCGCGCTACAATTATATAGGTTTCAAGAATGCCATCAAGCAACTGAGGCTTCGCAACCCCAATCTTGACACGAGGAGGATTTGCCCAAATAAGGTCGTGGAAGGGAGGCTCATCCGGGATCCATATCGTAGCGATCCCATGGTAAAGATGCCTCGCATGCCGGAGAACTTTGATCTTGATGGGTATGAGTCAAACGGTGATGAGAACTTCCCGTGGTTTCCTAACGAGGTGGTTCCTCTTCCAGGAGAGTCAGTCCTTGCCGAGATGGCGCCTCCTGCCGATGCGGGCGCTGGTGCGAGTGGCGCAGCGGCTCAAGAAACGGATGCAAGCGCCCCGTTGAGCGGGAACGCCGAGGGGGCTCCGAGCGCTACTACTACCGAGGATCCCCCTTCTGCTGCCTAGGCCTGCGTGCCTTTGTCTACTTTGTTGGGCCTGCGTGCCCTTTAAAAAATTTTACTTAGTTTGGTTACGGCTTAGACGCCGTTTTGGATTGTGGATTATAAATGGCCTGTGTGCCATTCATTTTTGAATATTCGGGCGTCGACGCCCCTAATACGTTTCCATTTTATGCTTGGTTTTCTTTGATTTTTCCTGCGTTGCAACGCGTTTTTAACTTGCATTTCACGATTTGATCGTTATGTTTATTTTGCACCTTAAGGTGCTGCCTCGCGATGGGCACGCTTCGAGCGTTTTGCGTATCATACGCTAAGTTTTGACTAGTCATCCAAGGGAGGGTCGGTCCGCATGGTAGTGAGTGCCATACTCACAAGGCTCCTTCGAGGGCCTTTTCGCTGCTGTTCCGAGTGCGTCCCCTCGAGCAGCGCCAACTTCATTACTTGTTGAAAGAAAGAACATAGATTTTATTGATATGAAACCACAGTACAATTGGCGCCATGGCCTTGTTTAATCAATGCTATAACTAATACAAGACTTACCCATTCAAGGGAAATAAAACTTAAGCTTTTGCCATGTTCCAGGCGTTTGGAAGCGGTTTACCTTCGGGCATTTCCAGTCTGAAGGCGTTCCCGGGAAGTACTTCCACGACCCTGTAGGGGCCTTCCCAGTTTGGTCCTAGCTTGCCATGTCTAGGATCCTTTCTGTTGTTTTCAACCGTTCTGAGCACCAGATCTCCTGCTTTGAGAGTTCTGGGTTTTATTTTAGAATCATGGTACCTTTTAACCATTTGATTGTAGGCAGCTTGTCTGATGGCTGCGACTTCCCTTCTCTCCTCCAAGCCATCTAGGGCCTGGAGCCTGGAGTTGGCATCATTGGTATTTGGATAGTTGATTATCCTCTCAGTCGGGACGTTCACTTCGGCGGGTATGACTGCTTCATGTCCGTATGCCAAGACGAAAGGTGTTTCCCTTGTAGCAGTTTGTTATGTGGTCCTGTATGACCATAGGACTGAGGGGAGCTCATCAACCCATCTTCCCTTAGCTGACTCCAGTCTTTTCTTAATTCCTTGTATGATGATCCTGTTGGCTAACTTAACCTGGCCGTTCGTGGCTGGGTGTTCTACCGAAGTGGTTTTATGATGAATTTTCCAAGCCTTGCAAAAATCCTGGAACTTCCTACTCGTGAATTGGGCGCCATTGTCAGATATTAGTGTGTTTGGGACTCCAAAACTGGTAATGACGTTCTGCCATAGGAACTTCTCCATGGCTTCCGAGGTTATGGACGCCACCGATTTGGCTTCTACCCACTTCGTAAAGTAGTCAACGGCGACTATGAGAAACTTTCTCTGATAGGCCGCTGTTGGGAATGGTCCTGCAATGTCAATTCCCCATAAGTCAAACGGCCAAGGGGAGGTGATGGCGCTCATGGGGGCTGCATGTGTGTGGATCATATTGGCATACTTTTGACATTTCTCGCATGAGTGCACCACGCACTCTGCGTCTTGTAGCAGCGTGGGCCAATAGTAGCCTGCCCTCTGGATTTTTCTCCTCATTGCCATTGGACCTTGGTGGCTTGCGCACAAGCCTTCGTGGACTTCGGTCAATACTGTGGTGACTTCCTCGCCTGCTATGCACTTGGCCCCCGGGTGACTGAAGTTTTTCCTGTACAATGCTCCTTGTCTGACAAAGTATTTGCCAGATCTTCTTGCGATTTTTCTTGCCTCGTTTTTGTCCGAAGGGAGGGAGCCTTTATCCAGATAATTGAATATCGGCGTCCTCCAATCGACGACTTCCTCCATGGGAAGAATGTCTTGTTCTAGTATCGAGGGCTCTCTGAGGGTTGTTTTGATGATGGAGTTCCTTCCTCCCTTGCTTGGCCTAGATGCCAACTTGGCGAGCTCGTCGGCTCGGACGTTCTCGCTTCGTGGGATGTGATTAAAGGTGGCCTCTATCCGTGATCCTTCTATGATCTTCCTTGCTTTTTCGGCGTACTGGATCATGGTCGAGTCTTTGGTCTCGTATTCCCCATTCATATGCTGTACCACCAGTTGGGAGTCTGCGAAGATTTCTAATCTTTTGGCGCCTATGTTGGCTGCCAACTTTAAGGCAGCGATCAACGCCTCATACTCCGCCTGGTTGTTGGTAATGGGACATTCAATTTTAATTGATTGTTCAATGATGGAGCCGTCCAGGGCTCGCATTACCACTCCTGCTCCGCGCTGCGAGTTCGACGCGGCGCCATCGATGGGCACGCTCCATGTCCAATTTTGGGCGTCGTCTGGGCCGGTCATTTCTGCTATGAAATCCGCCAATGCTTGCCCCTTAATGGCCCTTCTTGGCTCGTAGGCGATCCCATACTCTGAGATTTCCACGGACCATATTGACATTCTTCCTGCGATATCCGGTTGTTCGATCATTTGCTTGAGGGGTCTGTCAGTTCTGACGATTATCTGGAATTGTTGGTAGTAGTGTCTCAACTTCCTAGTTTAGTGGAGCAATGAGAATGTCAGCTTTTCCAGGCGGTGATACCTTTTCTCGGCTCCCGTGAGCGTTTTGCTCGTGAAGTAGATGGGTTTTTGTTCTTCCCCATCTTCGAGTACCAACGTCGAACTGATTGCGTCGTCCGTGGACGCCAAGTAGACGTAGATTGGCTTATCCTTAACTGGAATTACCAAAATTGGCGGTGATGCCAGATACGTTTTTAGCCTTTGAAAGGCTTCCTCGCACTCCTTGGTCCATTCGAATTTTTTGTTCGCTTTTAGTGTTTGAAAGAAAGGTAAGAATTTGTCAGCAGACCTGAATGTAAAAGAGGACTATCAATCTGTAATGCTCGTTTTATTGATAGAAGTTATGCGTCGAAAAGACGGCTTACATTGAATTTAAATGGACGTTCTTGAAAAGATAAAATAAAGACTAGGCATAACCATAATCAAAATAAACTAAAAAAAAGAATTAAAGACATGACTGAAATGATAACAAAACTTCGACACTAGACAGTAGCTGTAAAGCTTTATTGTTGAGGTGGCGCTAGGCGCCTTCTACCTCGACAGGAACCTATGGAGTGCCGCTAGCCTGCCGTTGAGGCGTTGGACCTCCTTAATTGACCTTGGAGAGTTCATCTCCAGGATAGCTCTGCACCGGTCCGGGTTAGCTTCGATTCCTCTGTTGGTGAGCATGAACCCGAGGAATTTTCCTCCGTTTACTCCGAAGGCGCACTTTGAGGGGTTCAGCTTCATCTGGTACTTGCGTAGTTGATTGAAGATCTCCTTGAAATCCTCAGTGTGTTTACCCCCTTCTTTGGTCTTTACCACCATGTCATCGACGTAGACTTCCAGATTTTTTCCAATGTAATCTCTGAAGAAGAGATCCATCATCCTTTGATAGGTGGCGCCCGCGTTCTTCAATCCGAAAGGCATCACTGTGTAGCAGTATGTGCCCATCTCAGGATTAAAAAAGTGTGTTTTCAGACTCCGAAAGTTATACCATTGTGTAGAGCACGAAAAAATAAAAATTTTGATATAAAATTTGTACAAAACGGAGTTTGGATGAAATGAATTTAATCTTGTGTAATATGTAGAAAATTAGAGAGCTTGAGGAGGGACTATATTGAACACAATTTTTATTATACAAAGACTATAAATACAATTTGCTCTTTGATCACTAAACTTACTTTTTATCAATATTTTTTTAACCATTTGGAGAGAAATTTTAATTTTTTTTAAAAAAAAATTGGTGATACCATTTAATTGGCTAAACTTAGATCAAAATGTGTATGCTATTTAGGGAGTAAATATAATATTTTGGGTCTAACTTTATATTTCTATATTATTGTAATAAAAAAATTTATTTTTTAAATTAATTTTAAAAAAAAATAAAGAAAAAACGGTACATGAAATCGCACTCAGGACTGCGATTTCAACTGACACACATGTGTCAGTGAAATCACAATGAAGACTGCGATTTCACTTTTTTAAAAAAAAAATTAAAAAAAAGATGGGTGCCACGTGGCATCCATATTGAGAATTATTTTTTTTGTTTGGTGATGTGGCTCTTTATTTTTATTTTTTGTATTATAAAAATAAAAAAACCTCAAAACTGACTGTCATTAAATCTAAAACTAGTCAAACAGAAAAATTATTGTAATTATATATTTAGGAAATTTTATAAAATGATGTTCAAGGGTAAGATTCAGAAAATTGTCATCTTTTGAATATTAAATTGTTAATTTACTTTTGATTTAAATGTGCAATGATCTATTTAGTGTATTTTTTAGCTTTTATAGTATTTATTTATTGTAATGTACGCACTACATTATGTAAAGACAAAAGTATTAATTTTGTCCTCAAATTTTATATCAACTATCAATTTCGTCCCTAATATTTTTTTCGGTCAATTTCATCCTCAATATTTTACATTTTGGTCAATTTTATCATTTAACTAACTTCTTTTAACAAATTAACAGCAGACTGCATCCTATTTTTCAATATAAGTTAGTACTTGAGTTTCTTTTTCTATCAATTTCACATTGCATATCGTCAGTCACGTAGATTTTGTCGTTAATATTTTGCTAAAACAAGAAAAATGAATAAAATTGGCCAAAATGTAAAACATTAGGGATGAAATTAACTGGAAAAAAAAATTATAGACGAAATTTACAGTTAGTGTAAAGTTTGAGGACGAAATGAATATTTTTTTCTTATATAAACTTAACATAATGTTCTTTTAAAATTATTTTGAATAATTTATAATTAAAATCTAAATTTTTATAACATGAATAATTTATAACATGAATTATTTCACGTGAATTATTCTCTCTTTTAAAATTATATATTTTTATGTAACTTGCAATTTAATTTGTACGTAGCAGGTCAGACAAAATCTTGATGAAAGTTGGGATAATCTTTTGCTTATTGGATAAAACCTTTCAGTGTGATTCATTTCCACTCTCGATTAGTTTAGTTGGACGTTGTAGTAACGTTAAAATAATATTTTGAAGTGCCACATATCTCTTCATTTTTAAAAACTTTTTAATTAGAAAGATAAAAGACAAAGAACTAGCAAACTATGAAAATGAAAGGAAATTATCAGTAAAAAAATTAGCACCAGATGACTACGCTACACCTTTTAAGAACAGAAACGTGAATCACGTGAAATCTGATCAATTTGTGTTCAATAATACAAGTTAGAGGAAACCTATACTATTTGATCCCTCCTTTTTCACACTTTTAACTATTTGGTTCCTGTATTTTTGAAATAAACTATTTAGTCCCTCATTTATCATAATTGTCAACTATTTAGTCTCTCATTTATCATAATTCTTAATTATTTAGTCCCTCATTTATCATAATCGTCAACTATCAGACATTGAATGCTTACATAACACCGTTAAATGTCACTTTATCATCCTAATTACCTAAATCAATCGAACCGGACCAACAAACACAATAAAATCGGCCTAAATTTGAGTTAGATCCAAATTTTTGTATTACACATAAAACTTTCATAAGGTATGAATTATTGAATTATTCCCAAATCTTAACCCTTAGGTGGTTCCAAATAGTTAAATATGTGACATTTAACGTGTTACATGTGCACTTAATGGCCAAGTTATCAGTGTTGGTAACGGAGATAAGCTACAAGGACTAACGAGTTGACATTTCTAATTTTTGAGGGACCAAATAGTCTATTTCAAAAATGTAGGGACCAAATAGTTAAAAGTGTGAAAAAGAAGGACCAAATAGTAGATTTCCTCTACAAGTTAAATATGTTAAATTAAATTCTTTAAGGGTGAGTAGCGTATTGAATTGATCTAGATTCTAGAACTTGCAAAATCTTACTAATTTTTTTTTTGACTGAAACATAATTCATTAAAAAGAAAGACAAAGCCAAGCACAGTACAAACAAAAATACAGCAAAATAATCAAATCTCTCCCTAGCATCAACAAGAAAACTAGAAAGAACATCAACTGACTAAGGTGGGGGGGTTTGCAACCCATCCAAGGGAAACACCATCTTCGTGTCACGAATTGGCAAGACAATCAGCTGCCAAGTTAACGGATCTAGGGATCCAACTAAAACTACAACCATCTAAAGAATTGGAAACACAAAAAAAACCAGACCAGATCAGATCCTGAAAGCCTCTGCCACAAAACCCGCCGCAGAAAACACAGAGATACGAGCAGAGAGCACACAGATCTGGGAAGGAAAACCGCCAAAAATCACCTAAACTTGAAAACCACTGCTGCAGAAGACACACAAAATAGAGCGCCGTCGATAACCTTAATATGAAATAGGGTGAATCTCTCATGAAAGAGAGATGTGATCCTTCACGAGGAGGGGTTTGAGAGAGAACTCGATTCTCATGAGAAATAATGGGATAGTTCGAGTTTGTACATATAAGTCGAGTTGACAATTTTTAGAACTAATTTTTGTATTGTTAACATAACTTTTTTTTTTATATATTTCAT